>JBAKBP010012668.1:0-66338 GCA_037953745.1 Lithodes maja | reverse complement strand
CTGTAGCAACATACTGTACCGGAAGCTAAATTATGTGAGGCATGGTACTGTACACAATTAGGACAGTGGTTTTGGTAACACAGTAGTTTGATGACCACTGTTTTTGGTTGAGGCAGTGCTGTGAACTACATGATAGCAAGCTGGGTATTATTTAATTTCTTTTTATTTTATATAGCCTATGTACAGTAGCTTATATATATTTATATATATTTATGTTACTGTAAGGTATATATGGACCCCAGTATGGTCCCCTCTGTACTGTGTGAGTCTGAAATAAAGTATTATTATTATTATTATATTATTATATTATGCATACATACATACAGTACATACATAATATACTACTTTGATGACTATGGCAGACATGTATTTACTTGCTCCAGACCAGAAAATATAATTATTAGAATGTTTTAGTAATTTTAATCTTAAATGGCTACATATTGGCAAAAGATGGGCAGTAGTATAATAATGGCCTAAGAAGCTACTGGTGCTTTAAGTGAAATATATTAGTACTGTATATAATTTTTGAAACTGAAGTAAATGTTTAATGAGATTGTACTCTGCAAATCCTCATTCTAAGAAAGTACTTTCTTCCCTCTCTGGGCTTAACCCCTTCTGTACTGGGGCCGTCCTCTTAACTTTATTATTCCTACTATTAGACCATTTGTTTCAGTTTATAAAGGGCCTTCTACAATCAACAGGCTTTGAAATCTTCTCATTTAACCCTTTATGCTACCACAGATCCTTCTTAACCTGGGAGCTGCGGGGAGACTCTTAAGAGTTCCCCCGGCGGACTGCGGGAAGACTCTTGAGAGTAAGTAAAATAAAAAATCAACTTTTGACATCGAAAAAAAAAAAAAAAAAATTATTTTTATTTTTTTATTTTTTTATTTTTTTTGGCCCCTGGGCCATGCAAAATCTCAGTCCTCTACCTCCCCTCCTTCCCCACTTTCCTCCTCTCCTTCAGTTATCACCTATTTTCCCTATTATTCCCTTATTCTGAGGTATATTTTCGTGCTAACATTAGCGAGTTGCAAGCAGGGTGTTGTCATCACTGATGGCAAGCGAGTGCAAGAGAGAGAGAGAGAGAGTATCGATCGACTGTGTCTCAGTGGCCTTGGGGGAAATTGGCGGGAAAGCAGTTTGCCTCACCCATACATTATACAACTCGCGGGCTATATCTCCGATTTTGACCATCCAAACGCTGTTTTCACTCGTTTTATTGTTGTTTCAGGTTAATACCTTTATAATCAACCCATAATAGGCGCATATGGATAATTATTAATGCTATTAATGGTACAATGAATATTTTAGTGACGGAAACACCTCAAATACGTCAGCACAGGGGGACGTTTTCAATTACCCCCATGCGCACTTGTTAGGTTAACACCTTACGAGCGGGCCCGTCAGTTTTTTTCCACTACGCGCCCAGCGTTTTTTTTTTTACCCTAAATGGCCTTGTTTCCGTGCTCTTTTTCATGCATAAACAAGAGGCAGAGCGTAATACAATTATGTATCCCTGAAAGAGCGTAAATTGAGCTTTCCAATGAAACCAGAACCATCCTTCTACGACCACGCGTTCTCTTGCAACGATCGTGCACCAAGAGTGCAAAATCCCAAAAATAAAGTAATTTCCTGACATAATTCCCTGTGTGGCGAGGTAGGGAGGGTGGAGTAGATGTCAGTAGGCGCGTGGGGTCCGTGCCGAGCGGTCATGAGGTAACCTACGCTCCTCCCGTCAATCGTCTCTCTCTCACAGCCATTCTTGCTCAAAAATTGCACACAGACTTAAGTCGGTCCCCGCCACATAGTCCAGGTTTTTAGATACAGACTTAAGTCGGGCCCCGCTAAGTAGGGGTTAAAGTGCAAATAATTACCTAAATATAGCTAGAATGAAATTTAAAAGAGCTCTCCGATACGGAAGGGGTAATACACTACTGTATTAAGAAGGCGTACAGACTGTATGGCGGTCCTCCTGTTTTACTCTATATCTGTTCTGCTGTGCTGACTCCTGTCTAGGCAAAGTTTTTCCTCTTAATGTCTTTCCTTCTTGCTGGAAGTTTGCTCATTTAACCTGTCCCAAAGAATGGTGACCGCTCTCGACCCTCCAACTATTATTACAATTGCTAATTTCTTGCATCTTTGTTTTTACAACTATTCTTAATTCAAAGTTTCTTGGCATTAAATCTTCCCATAATCTACTTTAACCCTATTAGGTGCAGGGTGGGCTAATTTAGATCCTCCCAGTTTTACTCCATTAGCTTGGAGATTTTAAGAAGTTTCATCTCTTTAGTTTGGAGATTATATGATGGTTCAACCCAATAAGGTGTCGATGTTTCCTGGGCGAGCGATAGCGAGCCTTCAATTTGGGAGAAATCGGCCTTTGGCCGGGACATTTTTCTACGGAGAAATTTACACATTTAGCTTGAAGGGGGTCTGGGGGACGATTTTTTTTAGTTTGAAGGGGGTCTGGAGAGGCGATTTTTTAAAGTCTACGGGGTAAACTAAAAATACATTGTTCGAAAATGGGAAACACAATTAAAACCCTCCATATTAAACAAAATAACCCCCAAGACGTTGCACCAGATAGTGTTAAGATCGTCTGTATGGTTTCCGGGCCGCTCTATTGATTTTTTTTTCTTGTTAGCTCTTGGTCATCCTCCTTTCTGGAGTTAGGCAAGACCTTTTATATTGCGCTAGACATATCGCAAGCCGTCAATAGAGTTTGGCACAAATCTCTAATTTCCCAACTACCCTCCTTCGGTTTCTATCCCTCCATCTGTGCCTTTGTCTCTAATTGCCTTTCTGGCCGCTCCATAGCTGTGGTTGGGGACGGCCATTGCTCAAATTTCTTCTATCAACTCCGGTGTTCCTCAGGGTTCTGTCATGTCCAGTTCTTTCTAGTATTCATTAATGATCTCAACTTTACCTCAATAAATATGTAGGCTATAATAAAATATATAGACTAAAAAATAACCACTAAAACCCCCCCCCCCCCTTAACCCATTATAAGAATGTTGGTTATTGTACGTTTGTTGAATAAGGGGGGGATGGTTAACTTTTTGGGCGATGTTTGCATGTATTCGTTATTTTTCTAGTTTCCTCCCAAGACTTCCATCAAATTAAAAAAAACACATTCATTAGATCCCCCTGCTAGATTAATTTGTACAATTTTCGGTAGAAAAATCTCCCGGCCAAAGGCCGGTTCTTCCAACATTACAGGCTCACCATCGTTCGCCAGGGAAAAAATAGACACCTAAATAGCACAAAAAGGGCTAAATGTTGACGTAAAAATTGGGCGAAAGGTCTTAAAATAGACTAACTAATGGGGCAAACGTCTTAGCATCTGAAAACTAATGGGGCTAAACATGAGGAAAGGGGACCAGAAAAAACATTCATCCTCCCTTACAGGTAATAGTTTAGGATTTGCCTTTCTGCTAAAGGATAGAGGTATAAGAATGTTGGTTAAGCCGGTATCACACGAACGCTTTTTCAGTCGACATTTATACTCGACACTGGTCTGGCAGCTTATTAGGCCAATATTTGTACTTTTTTGGTAACTTAAATTTATCTACCATCAGTGTAGTTTCCGATACCAGTGTAAAATATTCCAGAAATGTTGCCAGAAAAATGTTGACTATAAAAGCTCTCGTGTGATACCGGCTTTACTCTAAGTTTGTTGATTAACCCCCTCGTAATTTACATTCTACTTTTCCTATTTTTCTGAAGAGTGTAGAGAGGGGAGAAGGGGTGTTGGAGTGGCTTTGTTATGTGTACCGGCGACGTCCTTTTAACTTTATTCTGGCTGCTATTAGACTTTTGCATTCAGTTTACAAAGGGCCTCCAGCAATGAATAGCCTTTGAACTATCTCACTTAACCTTTTTTACTAACTCAGATCCTTCTTAAACTGCACAAAACCGTCTAAATATAGCTAGAGTAAAGCTTAAAAAGACGTCGCCGGTACAGTTGGGGTTGTTGTTGTTGTTGTTGTTCCCTAAGCTGCCTGGCCGAATAGCCCCGAGTCCCTGAGGAAGGCCATGGCCATGATCGGGCTTTCCCACAGAGCTCTCATTGAGTGTAGATTGTGTTGTTGGTGTAAGTGGTTGTGTGAAATGCAGTCTTCTATGATGTGTTTAATGGTATGGGGTGCTGTGTTACATCCCGGACAGGCGTCGACAACGGAGTTATCCAGTCTCTTCTGATAGCTCAGGAGAGCTGGATGGTGTCCGCATCTCAGCCTGGCCAGGTGGACTCTGTCCTCGCGAGGAAGGGAGGATTCGGAAGGATGGATTTCGGGAGGTCGTGCATGCAGCTACGTGTTGTCTGTGACTGAGTGGATGGATCGGTGAGAGATATGAGTATGGATGTGCTTCTGGAAGTTGGTTCGGGGTGGGCAGGGAGGGAGAGAGGACAATAATTGTGTGTGATACCGTGTGCTGGGTGTTGTTTTGATATTTCTTGGTGTCTGTGGGTGTGTTGCCATGTAGTTTAGTGGGTGGTCTTGGTTCGTGGAGGCTGCTGCCAGGAATTGAGTGCCTCTCATGTCCAGATGGTCTTTGACTTTGAGGATTTTGGTTTCTTGATGTAGGTGATCTGTGGGTGCAGTAGCTGTGCAGCCTGTAATGATCTTCAGGGCTTTGTTTTGAATAGTCTGTAAGGTCTTTTGATGTGTTTCAGCTAGGTTAGAAGCCCAGGCTGGGCTTGCGTATTCCATCACTGATCTTATGTATTGTTTATATACTGTGGTGGTAGTTTCTTTGTTGTGTCCAAATTTTGTGTGAGCAAGTGACCTGAGGGTGTTAAGTCTGGGTGTCAGTTTCTTTTTAATGTTTGTGGTGTGCTGTTTGAATGTCATATGAGTATCATATGTTACTCCTAGGATTTTGGGTGTGTGTGTATGTGTTAGGGGTGTGTTGTTTATGGTGAGTTGAGGGATGTATTCGTGTTCTCCTGTCCAGCTTGTGAGCAGGGTTGCGGTGGATTTGGCTGGGGCTAGATTAAGTCTGTTTGTAGTGCACCAGCCATGTAGTGTGTTGAGATAGGGTTGAAGGAGATCTGTTGCTCTTTTTGGGTCATGGTGTGTGCATGTGAGTGTTATGTCATCTGCATAGGAGGCTAAGTTTATTTGGGGCGTATTGGGTGTAGTTATATCGTGCATGTACAGATTGAAGAGTGCGGGCGATAGGACGGAGTTGGGGTTAACCCGTGGAGCCCCGGCTAGTTTTGTAATGTTTGTTCACCAGAACCTGGCCGGTTTTCAAAAAATGGTTTTATTCCAGAAACAATAGCGAATGGGTTAGGAATTAATGAAAAACCACGAAAAACCGCTCAAAAAGCTTAAAGAATGGTCCTACAGAGCCCCCGAAAACGTATTTTACAAGAGTAAAAAATTGAAGGCAATTACCCCAAAAAAACAGGTTATTGCGCGCTCACGCGCACGCACGTGGACTTTGAGAGTTTTCAACCATCGGCACGGTTGCGTGGGATACATACACAGTTCCCATACAAATCTGAGCCCTCTTGAGTGGCTACACCTGAGGTTACGGTCGGCGCAAGTAGGGTGACGCGGCAGACGCGTCTCTGGGGCTGTGCGTTACATACATCGCCGACACGTCAGACGCGTCGCTGGGGCTGTACGGGTTAACCCCTTCTGTACCGGTGACGTCTATTTAATTTAATTGTTGCCATATTTAGACTATTTTATGCAGCTTAACCCGGGAGCTGCGGGGAGACTCTTAAGAGTTCCCCCGGCGGACTGCGGGAAGACTCTTGAGAGTAAGTAAAATAAAAAATCAACTTTTGACATCGAAAAAAAAAAAAAAATTATTTTTATTTTTTTATTTTTTTTTTGGCCCCTGGGCCATGCAAAATCTCAGTCCTCTACCTCCCCTCCTTCCCCACTTTCCTCCTCTCCTTCAGTTATCACCTATTTTCCCTATTATTCCCTTATTCTGAGGTATATTTTCGTGCTAACATTAGCGAGTTGCAAGCAGGGTGTTGTCATCACTGATGGCAAGCGAGTGCAAGAGAGAGAGAGAGAGTATCGATCGACTGTGTCTCAGTGGCCTTGGGGGAAATTGGCGGGAAAGCAGTTTGCCTCACCCATACATTATACAACTCGCGGGCTATATCTCCGATTTTGACCATCCAAACGCTGTTTTCACTCGTTTTATTGTTGTTTCAGGTTAATACCTTTATAATCAACCCATAATAGGCGCATATGGATAATTATTAATGCTATTAATGGTACAATGAATATTTTAGTGACGGAAACACCTCAAATACGTCAGCACAGGGGGACGTTTTCAATTACCCCCATGCGCACTTGTTAGGTTAAGAAGGATTAGTGGCAGTAAAAAGGGTTAAGTGAAATAGTTTGAAGCCTTTTAATTGCTGGACGCTCTTTTTAAACTGGATAAAATTGTCTAATAGTAGCCAGAATAAAGTTAAAACAACGTAAACGGTACAGTAGGGGTTAAATCTGTGATCTTACAAGTGCTGAGATAGTTCTCTTCCACGTGTCATTACTGAATAAACTTTTAGTCTTACAAATTGTTTTATTTATCCAGTGTAAATTTACTAGATGTGTGTGAATTTGTTTGATTTTTGTTTTGGTTTGTTGTTGTATTGTCACTATTCAGGCTCTGTCTCGAGTCGGCCACCCCCAATTAACACAAATTAATAAAACAAATGGGGTATGTGCCAGACAGTATACAAAAAAAAAAAAAAAAAATGGGAATTGGGCCTGGGTAGATATAGCTAGATAGATGTACAGTAAGTAAATGTACAGTCGCGCTAATAAGTCATGTCCCAGCTGTCATTAAGTTTGGCTTGCTCTGTGCTGTATTCATGTCTGTCAGATGTTGAATAGGGTGGTTAAGTGTAGGAACATGTTTGTATATTTCACTCGATATGAAGAAACAAAGCTTAGATATTGCTGATACCAATTATATTATTGATCAAAACATAGTTGGTGCCGATACATTACTTATTAGCTCGACTGTACAGTATGTAAGTATACTTCTCTAAAAATGTAGATTTTGCCGGTGTGATAAAGGAGCATGTGCACAAGTTGTTACTTGGGTGACACTAGTTCTGCCGAAGGTGGTGTCGAAGCTGGTTCTGTCACTAGAGCTAGAGATATGGATGAGGAAAAAAACGAATTTCAGAGCTGCTGCCTCTTCTAACTGGGAGAGAACTTTAAACTCGCTTGAAGGGAAAGTTGTATGCTTGTATGTGAGATAGTCTGTAGGCCTAATCTTTTAATGGGTAGACATCCTTCCTAAGCTGAATAAAACCATCTAATAGTTGCCAGAATATTATGAAAAGAATGTCACCGGTACTGAATGGGTTAATGTCTTTGAAATGCTAGGTTTTACCAGGGTTAAATAGGAATGGGAATTTATCCCCAGGCTACCTTTAGGATCAACCTTTCCTGGTACCTGGCGCGGGGTACGAACCTCTGAAGGGAATTTAACCCTCCTAAAAACCCACAGGTTTTGAGATGCCTTGGGTGGGGTTCGAACCCTGGTTAGTGACGCACCACCATCACCACCAGGCCCGCGCGCTAACCCACTGTACTACCACGGACGTACAAAAGTATAGCAACCTTAGTCCGATTTTTAAGAACCACGGTGATAGTCTCTCGAGATGAGTTTATTGGACTTACCATCTACGACTATTTTACGCTATACCTGACGTCAACTCGGGTTAGTATTATTGTGGGTGCGGGACATTTTCGAGGGCATTACAGTCTTAGGTCAAGCTGTACACCAAAATTACTATAGTTAGCGCCAACAAAGTTGAAAATATTCTTGATCCCTGACCGCTCTGTAACTCAAAAGGGCCTAGAGCAAACTGGCTGTAAATGTTCACACCTATATTTCCTGGTGGACTCTTCCCAAATGATAGAAATGTCAGCCTGATTGCTTTCATTCATTTAGAGTTTATAAGCAGTTAAGGGGTCAAGATTATTGTCAAGTTCGTCGGCGCTACCTATAGTGTGGAGATTGAGAATATCAACAAAGAGATGTCCATTGGTTTTTAATTAGTCACTCCATTACTATTGAGCCTGAAATCTGATTATAATTTGCCCTAGACTTATGATTACAAATATGAGTAAAATTTAAAATGGTTCGCATCATTGGATTCGGCGTGTGACGTGGAATCCAAACATAACCCTACATGTCCAAATGTAGTGTAAAATCCCTTGTACAATTTATCAATTGCTCTCAAGGCAATACTAATGTTCAATCATTAAAAATATATACACTGTTTGAATCACAACAACATTAAGAATTTGAATATACTTCTAAAATTACTCAAACTTCCCAAATGAAGCTAAGAGGTTCTGGTCGAAATTTTGACATTTCGCTAGGACCCTCTTTGGACATTTTTTTTAATAATCTTGGCGCACTGAATCCAATGATGCAAACATTTTATAAATGTAACTAATTGTTGTGGCCTTGGGAGAATTCCTAACAATTTTGAGGGCCTAAACAATGTACAATGAACAAAATAAATGTACCGTTGGAATCGCAACGGCATGGCGAATCCGAATATACTATTAAAAATATTATATTCGAAAATTACTCGAAAAGTGCCAACATGAAATTTATTTTCTATTGTGGGCGAATGGCTGATCAAAATTGAAATCTACGACCATGTATGGAAGCTGCTGGTCAGGAAAAAGCGAATGGCATTAAGTAGAATTCCCTAGGACTTATAGTGTTGGCTACAGAGGACTTTTAAAGTCCAAAAATGGGTCATTTGGGGCATCCTTGGAGGCCAAGTCAAAACCGAAATTCTAAACTAATGGTCCGATTTTAATTTTGTTTGCACCATTCGATTCAGCGGGTCAAAGTGTACTTGTGGTATAACTTTGAACAAAATCCATAAATAGATAACTCTTCTATGGTGTTTGTAAACTTTAAAATAGGCCTATTGGGCCTAAACAAATGTCAAAATTAAAACATTCATATATCGTTGGAATCGCAACGACGAGACGAATCCAAATATACCCTGATCTTGAAAAGTCAAAATTCGACCAAAATCAACGATTTGCCTAGGCTTCCAAGGATTTTTGTTATTATTATTATTTTCGTTTGTGGGCGAATGGCTGGTCGAAATTTAAATCTACGACCATGTATGGAAGCTGTTGGTCGGGAAAAGGCGAATGGCACCAAGTAGAATTCCCTAGGACTTATAGTTTGGGCTACAGAGGACTTTTTAAAGTCCAAAAACGGGTCATTTGGGGCGTCCTGGAAAGCCTAGTCAAAATTGAAATTCTAAACTAATAGTCCAATTATAATTCTGTTTGCGCCATTCGATTCAGCGGGTCAAAGTGTAGGCTACTTGTGGTATAAATTTGAACAAAATCCATACATAGATAACTCGTCTATGGGGTTTTTAAACTTTAAAATACACTTATTGGGCCTAAAAAAAAATCAAAATTAAAAAAAATTATATACCGTTGGAATAGCAACGACGAGACGAATCCAAATATACCCTAATCTTGAGAAGTCAAAATTCAACCAAAATCAACAATTTGCCTGGGCAAAATTATTTTAGATTCTGGGCGAATGGCTGGGCGAAAATTATTCAGCGTGTCAAAGTGTCAAATGTGTGGTCCAAAAACACCCCTGGATGGGCCAAAAACACCCCTGGACTTATAGCCTTGGGTCCAAAAACACCCCTGGCCCAAACAAGGCAGATCCCTCTCACACCTAACCCTAATTATAAGCCTTATAAGCTGGGCATATACAGTCCAGCTCACTAACACCATTAGGACTGAGCTCACCGAAACGGTTAGTCAGAAAACGGGGGTCTACAGAGCGCCGATTGGCCCACACCTGAAGATCCCCCCTCACACCCAACTCTTTTCGTCCATATGCCTACCTAATTTTATCTTGAAGCTCCTTATCGTTCTTGATCCAACTATACTACAACTCTGTTACCAAACCTCAATTTTTTCCCTCCATATTTTCCCTCATTTTTTCCCTCTATATTTTCCCTCAATTTTTTCTCTCAATTCTTCCCCTCAATTTTGTCTTCCCTCATTTTTATTTCACTTATTTTTTTCCCCTCAAATTTTTCCCTAATTTTTTTCCCTTAATTTTTTCCAACAATTGTTTCCCTCAATTTTTTCGCTCGATATTTTCCCTCAATTTTGTTCCCTCATTGTTTTCCCTCAAAATTTTCCTTAATATTTTTTCCCTCAAATTTTTCACTCATTTTTCCCCCCAATTATTTCCATCAATTTGTTCCCTCAAATTTGTCCATCAATTTTTTCCTTCAATTTTTTCCCCTCAAATGTTTCCCTTATTTTTTCCCTCATTTTTTTCCCTTAATTTTTTCCAACAATTTTTTCCCTCATTGTTTTCCCTCAATTTTTTTCCCTCAATGTTTTCCCTTCAAAATTTT
This sequence comes from Lithodes maja, assembly GCA_037953745.1. Classification (NCBI taxonomy): domain Eukaryota; kingdom Metazoa; phylum Arthropoda; class Malacostraca; order Decapoda; family Lithodidae; genus Lithodes; species Lithodes maja. The sequence goes on along the minus strand of JBAKBP010012668.1, from coordinate 55,915 downwards.
CCCTCATTTTTTTCCCTCAATGTTTTCCCTGGATTTTTTTCCTCTCAATTTTTACCCTTATTTTTTTCCCTCAATTTTTCCCTAATTTGTTTCCCTCGATTTTGTTTTCACTCCTAATAGTCTAATAGTTTTTAATTAGTCTCCCCATTATAAGTTTTTGAAATTTGAGTATACTTTACCCTAGACTTATGATTACACTAATTTAATTGTTAAGAATTTTAATATTATAATAGGCTCCCATTTCTACAAAAAATGAATATAATTAAAAACGGATTTCACCATTGGATTCAGCGCGTCGTGAGGATTCCAAAAGTATTCCCACATCTCCAAATATATTTTTTTCAAAAAAGTTGTTCTATTTTAACTTGTGACCATATCGTTGGAATCCTCTCGGAGCGGAGAGTTTCCAAAAATTAATTCAGGTGATTCCGACCTATTATAACCCCACAAAACACAAAAAACCGTTTTGGAAAATCTTAAAACGGCTCTCAAGGCCGCAAAAATGGATGTAATTAAAATCGGTTGGCGCCATTGGATTCAGAATAGTGTCTTAACTCGAGAACTTTTTTTTTTTTTTTTGCTTTAGTGTTTTTTGGAAGTTGACCGGACATTTTCGATTTTCATATTTTTAGCGATATATTCGGATTCTTCTCGACCTAAAGAATCCAAATATACCGCTAAAAATATGAAAATCGAAAATGGCCGGTCAACTTCCAAAAAAAACTAGGATTAGGATTTTGGCAAAAAAAACATATTGAGTTGGGACACTATTCTGAATCCTCTCGACGCACTGAATCCAATGGCGCCAACCAATTCCATCCATTTTTGCGGCCTTGAGAGCCGTTTTAAGATTTAAAAAAAAAAAAAAAAAAAAAAAAAAATTGTGGGATTATAATAGGTCGGAATCACCTGAATTAATTTTTGGGAACTCTCCTCTTCGAGAGGATTCCAACGATATGGTCACAAGTTAAAATAGAACAACTTTTTTGAAAAAAATAGATTTGGAAATGTGGGGATACTTTTGGAATCCTCACGACACGCTGAATCCAATGGTGAAATCCGTCTTTAACCCTTTTGTTGCGGGTGACGTTCTGGAACGTCCTGGCAAGTTACAGCAATTTCCAGGCTTTAAAAGCCTGTAAAAACCGTAAAAATTGTGTGTCAGTTGGCGGGAGCGTGAGGGGCCCACCTCCGTTCCTCAGAGCAGCGAGCGGCCCACTGAGGTTGACTGTGTCTCGCGCGGGTCTCTCTCTCTCTCTCTCACACAACAGTGTAGCCAAGCAAGCGAGTGCTACCAAATAGTGGGTTTCCCGCGTTTCACTGGCACCGCTGCGGGTGAACCAGACCACGTACGGGGCCTGTTCTGGTCTCATTTTGAAGCTATTTTCGCATAGTTTTTGGCAGAATACAGTTCATTTAATGCAGATGCTTGATTTATCATTCAGGAGTGCCTGAATATGCCCTAAATAGCCCAACCATACCTGCAGCCAATTATATTCATTTTTGTAGAAATGGGAGCCTATTATAATTTTAAAGTTCTTAACAATTAAATTAGTGTAATCATAAGTCTAGGGTAAAGTATACCCAAATTTAAAAAAACTTATAATGGGGAGACTAATTTAAAACTATTCAGACTTTTAATATGAATTACTACCACTGAAATCTGGGTTTACTTTACCCTAGACTTATATAATAGTTAAAAAAACATGGTTAAATATTTTTGTTTTAATTATAATAGGCTCTCATTATAATTATATATTATATATAAGTCTAGGGTAAAGTAAACCCAGATTTGACTTTGAATATGAATTACTACCGCTGAAATCTGGGTTTACTTTACCCTAGACTTATATACCGGTAATAGTTAAAACATTTTTTTTATATATTTTATTTAAAATGTTAATAGGCTCCCATAATAATTATTTATTATATATAAGTCTAGGGTAAAGTAAACCCAGATTTCAGTGGTAGTAATTCATATTAAAAGCACTAGTTTTTAATTAGTCTCCCCATTATAAGTTTTTGAAATTTGGGTATACTTTAACCTACTTATGATAACACTAATTTAATTAAGAACTTAATTGGGTCCAAAAACACCCCTGGACTATAGCCTTCGGTCCAAAAACACCCCTGGACTATAAACTTGGGTCCAAAAACACCCCTGGACTATAGCTTTGGGTCCAAAAACACCCCTGGACTATAACCTTTAGTCCAAAAACACCCCTGAACTATAACCTTGAGTCCAAAAACACCCCTGGACTATAGCCTTGGGTCCAAAAGCACCCCTGGACTATAGCATTGGGTCCAAAAACACCCCTGGACTATAGCCTTGAGTCCAAAAACACCCCTGGACTATAGCCTTGGGTCCAAAAACACCCCTGGACTATAACCTTGAGTCCAAAAACACCCCTGGACTATAACCTTGAGTCCAAAAACACCCCTGGACTATAGCCTTGGGTCCAAAAACACCCCTGGACTATAGCCTTGGGTCCAACAACACCCCTGGACTATAGCCTTGGGTCCAAAAACACCCCTGGACTATAGCCTTGAGTCCAAAAACACCCCTGGACTATAGCCTTGGGTCCAAAAACACCCCTGGACTATAACCTTGAGTCCAAAAACACCCCTGGACTATAACCTTGAGTCCAAAAACACCCCTGGACTATAACCTTGAGTCCAAAAACACCCCTGGACTATAGCCTTGAGTCCTAAAACACCCCTGGACTATAGCCTTGGGTCCAAAAACACCCCTGGACTATAGCCTTGGGTCCAACAACACCCCTGGACTATAACCTTGAGTCCAAAAACACCCCTGGACTATAACCTTGAGTCCAAAAACACCCCTGGACTATAACCTTGAGTCCAAAAACTCACCTGGACCTTGAGTCCAAAAACACCCCTGGACTATAACCTTGAGTCCAAAAACACCCCTGGACTATAACCTTTAGACCAAAAACACCCCTGGACTATAACCTTGAGTCCAAAAACACCCCTGGACTATAACCTTGAGTCCAAAAACACCCCTGGACTATAGCCTTGAGACCAAAAACACCCCTGGACTATAACCTTGAGTCCAAAAACACCCCTGGACTATAACCTTGAGTCCAAAAACACCCCTGGACTATAACCTTGAGTCCAAAAACACCCCTGGACTATAGCCTTGAGACCAAAAACCCCTGGACTATAACCTTGAGTCCAAAAACACCCCTGGACTATAGCCTTGAGACCAAAAACACCCCTGGACTATAACCTTGAGACCAAAAACACCCCTGGACTATAACCTTGAGTCCAAAAACATCCCTGGACTATAACCTTGAGTCCAAAAACACCCCTGGACTATAGCCTTGAGACCAAAGACACCCCTGGACTATAACCTTGAGTCCAAAAACACCCCTGGACTATAACCTTGAGTCCAAAAACACCCCTGGACTATAACCTTAAGTCCAAAAACACCCCTGGACTATAACCTTGAGTCCAAAAACACCCCTGGACTATAACCTTGAGTCCAAAAACACCCCTGGACTATAGCCTTGAGACCAAAAACACCCCTGGACTATAACCTTGAGTCCAAAAACTCCCCTGGACTATAACCTTGAATCCAAAAACACCCCTGGACTATAACCTTGAGTCCAAAAACACCCCTGGACTATAACCTTGAGTCCAAAAACACCCCTGGACTATAACCTTGAGTCCAAAAACACCCCTGGACTATAACCTTAAGTCCAAAAACACCCCTGGACTATAACCTTGAGTCCAAAAACACCCCTGGACTATAACCTTGAGTCCAAAAACACCTCTGGACTATAGCCTTGAGACCAAAAACACCCCTGGACTATAGCCTTGAGTCCAAAAACACCCTTGGACTATAGCCTTGGGCTAAAAACACCCCTGGACTATAACCTTGAGTCCAAAAACACCCCTGGACTATAACCTTGAGTCCAAAAACACACCTGGACTATAGCCTTGGGCTAAAAACACCCCTGGACTATAACCTTGAGTCCAAAAACACCCCTGGACTATAACCTTGAGTCCAAAAACACCCCTGGACTATTACCTTGAGTCCAAAAACACCCCTGGACTATAACCTTGAGTCCAAAAACACCCCTGGACTATAACCTTGAGTCCAAAAACACCCCTGGACTATAACCTTGAGTCCAAAAACACCCCTGGACTATAATCTTGAGTACAAAAACACCCCTGGACTATAACCTTGAGTCCAAAAACACCCCTGGACTATAGCCTTGAGACCAAAAACACCCCTGGACTATAACCTTGAGTCCAAAAACTCCCCTGGACTATAACCTTGAATCCAAAAAACTGGACTATAACCTTGAGTCCAAAAACACCCCTGGACTATAACCTTGAGACGAAAAACACCCCTGGACTATAACCTTGAGTCCAAAAACACCCCTGGACTATAACCTTGAGTCCAAAAACACCCCTGGACTATAGCCTTGAGACCAAAAACACCCCTGGACTATAACCTTGAGTCCAAAAACACCCATGGACTATAACCTTGAGTCCAAAAACACCCCTGGACTATAACCTTGAGTCCAAAAACACCTCTGGACTATAGCCTTGAGACCAAAAACACCCCTGGACTATAGCCTTGGGCTAAAAACACCCCTGGACTATAACCTTGAGTCCAAAAACACCCCTGGACTATAACCTTGAGTCCAAAAACACCCCTGGACTATAACCTTGAGTCCAAAAACACCCCTGGACTATAACCTTGAGTCCAAAAACACCCCTGGAATATAACCTTGAGTCCAAAAACACCCCTGGACTATAACCTTGAGTCCAAAAACACACCTGGACTATAGCCTTGAGTCCAAAAACACTCCTGGACTATAACCTTGAGTCCAAAAATACCCCTGGACTATAGCCTTGAGACCAAAAACACCCCTGGACTATAACCTTGAGTCCAAAAACTCCCCTGGACTATAACCTTGAGTCCAAAAACTCCCCTGGACTATAACCTTGAATCCAAAAAAAAACCTGGACTATAACCTTGAGACCAAAAACACCCCTGGACTATAACCTTGAGTCCAAAAACACGCCTGGACTATAGCCTTGGGCTAAAAACACCCCGGGACTATAACCTTGAGTCCAAAAACACCCCTGGACTATAACCTTGAGTCCAAAAACACCCCTGGACTATAACCTTAAGTCCAAAAACACCCCTGGACTATAACCTTGAGTCCAAAAACACCCCTGGACTATAACCTTGAGTCCAAAAACACCCCTGGACTATAACCTTGAGTCCAAAAACACCCCTGGACTATAACCTTGAGTCCAAAAACACCCCTGGACTATAACCTTGAGTCCAAAAACACCCCTGGACTATAGCCTTGAGACCAAAAACACCCCTGGACTATAACCTTGAGTCCAAAAACACCCCTGGACTATATAACCTTGAGACCAAAAACACCCCTGGACTATAACCTTGAGTCCAAAAACACCCCTGGACTATAGCCTTGAGACCAAAAACACCCCTGGACTATAACCTTGAGTCCAAAACACCCCTGGACTATAACCATGAATCCAAAAACACCCCTGGACTATAGCCTTTAGACCAAAAACACCCCTGGACTATAACCTCTAGTCCAAACACACCCCTGGACTTATAGCCTTGAGACCAAAACCACCCCTGGACTATAAGCTTGAGTCCAAAAACACCCCTGGACTATAACCTTGAGTCCAAAAACACCCCTGGACTGTAACCTTGAATCCAAAAAAAAACCTGGACTATAACCTTGAGTCTAAAAACACCCCTGGACTATAGCCTTGAGACCAAAAACACCCCTGGACTATAACCTTGAGTCCAAAAACACGCCTGGACTATAGCCTTGAGACCAAAAACACCCCTGGACTATAACCTTGAGTCCAAAAACACCCCTGGACTATAACCTTGAGTCCAAAAACATCCCTGGACTATAACCTTGAGTCCAAAAACACCCCTGGACTATAACCTTGAGTCCAAAAACACCCCTGGATTATAGCCTTGAGACCAAAAACACCCCTGGACTTTTACCTTGATGAAATGCTAGGTTTTTCCAGGTTAAATAGGAATGGGAATTTATCCCCAGGCTACTTTAGGATCAACCTTTCCTGGTACCTGGCGCGGGGTACGAACCTCTGAAGGGAATTTAACCCCCCTAAAAACCCACAGGTTTTGAGATGCCTTGGGTGGGCTTCGAACCCTGGTTAGTGACGCACCACCATCACCCCCAGGCCCGCGCGCTAACCCACTGTACTACCACTGACGTACTAAAAGTATAGCAACCTTAGTCCGATTTTTAAGAACCAGGTGATAGTCTCGTGGTGTTATCACGTGATGAGTTTATTGGACTTACCATCTACGACTATTTTACGCTATACCTGACGTCAACTCGGGTTAGTATTATTGTGGGTGCGGGACATTTTCGAGGGCATTACCCTTGAGTCCAAAAACACCCCTGGACTATAACCTTGAGTCCAAAAACACCCCTGGACTATAACCTTGAGTCCAAAAACACCCCTGGACTATAACCTTGAGTCCAAAAACACCCCGGGACTATAACCTTGAGTCCAAAAACACCCCTGGACTATAAACTTGAGTCCAAAAACACCTCTGGACTATAACCTTGAGTCCAAAAACACCCCTGGACTATAGCCTTGAGTCCAAAAACACCCCTGGACTATAACCTTGAGTCCAAAAACACCCCTGGACTATAGCCTTGAGACCAAAAACACCCCTGGACTATAACCTTGAGTCCAAAAACACCCCTGGACTATATAGCCTTGAGACCAAAAACACCCCTGGACTATAACCTTGAGACCAAAAACACCCCTGGACTATAACCTTGAGTCCAAAAACATCCCTGGACTATAACCTTGAGTCCAAAAACACCCCTGGACTATAGCCTTGAGACCAAAGACACCCCTGGACTATAACCTTGAGTCCAAAAACACCCCTGGACTATAGCCTTAAGACCAAAAACACCCCTGGACTATAACCTTGAGTCCAAAAACACCCCTGGACTATAGCCTTGAGACCAAAAACTCCCCTGGATTATAACCTTGAGTCCAAAAACACCTCTGGACTATAGCCTTGAGACCAAAAACATCCCTCCTGGACTATAGCCTTGAGTCCAAAAACACCCCCGGACTATAGCCTTGGGCTAAAAACACCCCTGGACTATAACCTTGAGTCCAAAAACACCCCTGGACTATAACCTTGAGTCCAAAAACATCCCTGGACTATTACCTTGAGTCCAAAAACACCCCTGGACTATAACCTTGAGTCCAAAAACACCCCTGGACTATAACCTTGAGTCCAAAAACACCCCTGGACTATAGCCTTGAGACCAAAAACTCCCCTGGATTATAACCTTGAGTCCAAAAACACCTCTGGACTATAGCCTTGAGACCAAAAACATCCCTCCTGGACTATAGCCTTGAGTCCAAAAACACCCCCGGACTATAGCCTTGGGCTAAAAACACCCCTGGACTATAACCTTGAGTCCAAAAACACCCCTGGACTATAACCTTGAGTCCAAAAACACCCCTGGACTATTACCTTGAGTCCAAAAACACCCCTGGACTATAACCTTGAGTCCAAAAACACCCCTGGACTATAACCTTGAGTCCAAAAACACCCCTGGACTATAACCTTGAGTCCAAAAACACCCCTGGACTATAACCTTGAGTCCAAAAACACCCCTGGACTATAACCTTGAGTCCAAAAACACCCCTGGACTATAACCTTGAGTCCAAAAACACCCCTGGACTATAGCCTTGAGTCCAAAAACACTCCTGAACTATAACCTTGAGTCCAAAAACACCCTTGGACTATAGCCTTGAGACCAAAAACACCCCTGGACTATAACCTTGAGTCCAAAAACTCCCCTGGACTATAACCTTGAATCCAAAAAAAAAAAATGGACTATAACCTTGAGTCCAAAAACACCCCTGGACTATAGCCTTGAGACCAAAAACACCCCTGGACTATAACCTTGAGACCAAAAACACCCCTGGACTATAACCTTGAGTCCAAAAACACCCCTGGACTATAACCTTGAGTCCAAAAACACCCCTGGACTATAACCTTGAGTCCAAAAACACCTCTGGACTATAGCCTTGAGACCAAAAACACCCCTGGACTATAGCCTTGAGTCCAAAAACACCCCTGGACTATAGCCTTCGGCTAAAAACACCCCTGGACTATAACCTTGAGTCCAAAAACACCCCTGGACTATAACCTTGAGTCCAAAAACACCCCTGGACTATAACCTTGAGTCCAAAAACACCCCTGGACTATAACCTTGAGTCCAAAAACACCCCTGGACTATAACCTTGAGTCCAAAAACACCCCTGGACTATAACCTTGAGTCCAAAAACACCCCTGGACTATAACCTTAAGTCCAAAAACACCCCTGGACTATAACCTTGAGTCCAAAAACACACCTGGACTATAGCCTTGAGACCAAAAGCACCCCTGGACTATAACCTTGAGTCCAAAAACACACCTGGACTATAACCTTGAGTCCAAAAACACTCCTGGACTATAACCTTGAGTCCAAAAACACCCCTGGACTATAGCCTTGAGACCAAAAACACCCCTGGACTATAACCTTGAGTCCAAAAACTCCCCTGGACTGTAACCTTGAATCCAAAAAAAAACCTGGACTATAACCTTGAGTCTAAAAACACCCCTGGACTATAGCCTTGAGACCAAAAACACCCCTGGACTATAACCTTGAGTCCAAAAACACGCCTGGACTATAGCCTTGAGACCAAAAACACCCCTGGACTATAACCTTGAGTCCAAAAACACCCCTGGACTATAACCTTGAGTCCAAAAACATCCCTGGACTATAACCTTGAGTCCAAAAACACCCCTGGACTATAACCTTGAGTCCAAAAACACCCCTGGATTATAGCCTTGAGACCAAAAACACCCCTGGACTATAACCTTGAGTCCAAAAACACCCCTGGACTATAACCTTGAGTCCAAAAATACCCCTGGACTATAGCCTTGAGACCAAAAACACCCCTGGACTATAACCTTGAGTCCAAAAATACCCCTGGACTATAGCCTTGAGACCAAAACCACCCCTGGACTATAACCTTGAGTCCAAAAACACCCCTGGACTATAACCTTAAGTCCAAAAACACCCCTGGACTATAACCTTGAGTCCAAAAACACCCCTGGACTATAACCTTGAGTCCAAAAACACCCCTGGACTATAGCCTTGAGACCAAAAACACCCCTGGACTATAACCTTGAGTCCAAAAACTCCCCTGGACTATAACCTTGAATCCAAAAAAAAACCTGGACTATAACCTTGAGTCCAAAAACACCCCTGGACTATAGAGCCTTGAGACCAAAAACACCCCTGGACTATAACCTTGAGTCCAAAATCACCCCTGGACTATAGCCTTGAGACCAAAAACACCCCTGGACCATAACCTTGAGTCCAAAAACACCCCTGGACTATAACCTTGAGTCCAAAAATACCCCTGCACTATAACCTTGAGTCCAAAAACACCCCTGGACTATAGCCTTGAGACCAAAAACACCCCTGGACTATAACCTTGAGTCCAAAAACATCCCTGGACTATAACCTTGAGTCCAAAAACACCCCTGGACTATAACCTTGAGTCCAAAAACACCTCTGGACTATAGTCTTGAGACCAAAAACACCCCTGGACTATAGCCTTGAGTCCAAAAACACCCCTGGACTATAACCTTGAGTCCAAAAACACCCCTGGACTATAACCTTGAGTCCAAAAACACCCCTGGACTATAACCTAAAGTCCAAAAACACCCCTGGACTATAACCTTGAGTCCAAAAACACCCCTGGACTATAACCTTGAGTCCAAAAACACCCCTGGACTATAACCTTGAGACCAAAAACACCCCTGGACTATAGCCTTGAGACCAAAAACACCCCTGGACTATAACCTTGAGTTCAAAAACACCCCTGGACTATAACCTTGAGTCCAAAAACACCCCTGGACTATAGCCTTGAGACCAAAAACACCCCTGGACTATAACCTTGAGTCCAAAAACACCCCTGGACTATAACCTTGAGTCCAAAAACACCCCTGGACTATAACCTTGAGTCCAAAAACACCCCTGGACTATAGCCTTGAGACCAAAAACACCCCTGGACTATAACCTTGAGTCCAAAAACTCCCCTGGACTATAACCTTGAATCCAAAAAAAAACCTGGACTATAACCTTGAGTCCAAAAACACCCCTGGACTATAGACCCTTGAGACCAAAAACACCCCTGGACTATAACCTTGAGTCCAAAATCACCCCTGGACTATAGCCTTGAGACCAAAAACACCCCTGGACCATAACCTTGAGTCCAAAAACACCCCTGGACTATAACCTTGAGTCCAAAAACACCCCTGCACTATAACCTTGAGTCCAAAAACACCCCTGGACTATAGCCTTGAGACCAAAAACACCCCTGGACTATAACCTTGAGTCCAAAAACATCCCTGGACTATAACCTTGAGTCCAAAAACACCCCTGGACTATAACCTTGAGTCCAAAAACACCTCTGGACTATAGTCTTGAGACCAAAAACACCCCTGGACTATAGCCTTGAGTCCAAAAACACCCCTGGACTATAACCTTGAGTCCAAAAACACCCCTGGACTATAACCTTGAGTCCAAAAACACCCCTGGACTATAACCTAAAGTCCAAAAACACCCCTGGACTATAACCTTGAGTCCAAAAACACCCCTGGACTATAACCTTGAGTCCAAAAACACCCCTGGACTATAACCTTGAGTCCAAAAACACCCCTGGACTATAGCCTTGAGACCAAAAACACCCCTGGACTATAACCTTGAGTACAAAAACACCCCTGGACTATAACCTTGAGTCCAAAAACACCCCTGGACTATAGCCTTGAGACCAAAAACACCCCTGGACTATCACCTTGAGTCCAAAAACACCCCTGGACTATAACCTTGAGTCCAAAAACACCCCTGGACTATAACCTTGAGTCCAAAAACACCTCTGGACTATAGCCTTGAGACCAAAAACACCCCTGGACTATAGCCTTGAGTCCAAAAACACCCTTGGACTATAGCCTTGGGCTAAAAACACCCCTGGACTATAACCTTGAGTCCAAAAACACCCCTGGACTATAACCTTGAGTCCAAAAACACCCCTGGACTATAACCTTGAGTCCAAAAACACACCTGGACTATAGCCTTGGGCTAAAAACACCCCTGGACTATAACCTTGAGTCCAAAAACACCCCTGGACTATAACCTTGAGTCCAAAAACACCCCTGGACTATTACCTTGAGTCCAAAAACACCCCTGGACTATAACCTTGAGTCCAAAAACACCCCTGGACTATAACCTTGAGTCCAAAAACACCCCTGGACTATAACCTTGAGTCCAAAAACACCCCTGGACTATAATCTTGAGTACAAAAACACCCCTGGACTATAACCTTGAGTCCAAAAACACCCCTGGACTATAGCCTTGAGACCAAAAACACCCCTGGACTATAACCTTGAGTCCAAAAACTCCCCTGGACTATAACCTTGAATCCAAAAAACTGGACTATAACCTTGAGTCCAAAAACACCCCTGGACTATAGCCTTGAGACGAAAAACACCCCTGGACTATAACCTTGAGTCCAAAAACACCCCTGGACTATAACCTTGAGTCCAAAAACACCCCTGGACTATAGCCTTGAGACCAAAAACACCCCTGGACTATAACCTTGAGTCCAAAAACACCCATGGACTATAACCTTGAGTCCAAAAACACCCCTGGACTATAACCTTGAGTCCAAAAACACCTCTGGACTATAGCCTTGAGACCAAAGGCTATAGCCTTGAGTCCAAAAACACCCCTGGACTATAGCCTTGGGCTAAAAACACCCCTGGACTATAACCTTGAGTCCAAAAACACCCCTGGACTATAACCTTGAGTCCAAAAACACCCCTGGACTATAACCTTGAGTCCAAAAACACCCCTGGACTATAACCTTGAGTCCAAAAACACCCCTGGAATATAACCTTGAGTCCAAAAACACCCCTGGACTATAACCTTGAGTCCAAAAACACACCTGGACTATAGCCTTGAGTCCAAAAACACTCCTGGACTATAACCTTGAGTCCAAAAACACCCCTGGACTATAGCCTTGAGACCAAAAACACCCCTGGACTATAACCTTGAGTCCAAAAACTCCCCTGGACTATAACCTTGAGTCCAAAAACTCCCCTGGACTATAACCTTGAATCCAAAAAAAAACCTGGACTATAACCTTGAGACCAAAAACACCCCTGGACTATAACCTTGAGTCCAAAAACACGCCTGGACTATAGCCTTGGGCTAAAAACACCCCTGGACTATAACCTTAAGTCCAAAAACACCCCTGGACTATAACCTTGAGTCCAAAAACACCCCAGGACTATAACCTTGAGTCCAAAAACACCCCTGGACTATAACCTTGAGTCCAAAAACACCCCTGGACTATAACCTTAAGTCCAAAAACACCCCTGGACTATAACCTTGAGTCCAAAAACACACCTGAACTATAGCCTTGAGTCCAAAAACACTCCTGGACTATAACCTTGAGTCCAAAAACACCCCTGGACTATAGCCTTGAGTCCAAAAACTCCCCTGGACTATAACCTTGAATCCAAAAAAAAACCTGGACTATAACCTTGAGACCAAAAACACCCCTGGACTATAACCTTGAGTCCAAAAACACGCCTGGACTATAGCCTTGAGACCAAAAACACCCCTGGACTATAACCTTGAGTCCAAAAACACCCCTGGACTATAACCTTGAGTCCAAAAACACCCCTGGACTATAACCTTGAGTCCAAAAACACCCCTGGACTATAACCTTGAGTCCAAAAACACCCCTGGATTATAGCCTTGAGACCAAAAACACCCCTGGACTATAACTTTGAGTCCAAAAACACCCCTGGACTATAACCTTGAGTCCAAAAATACCCCTGGACTATAACCTTGAGTCCAAAAACACCCCTGGACTATAACCTTGAGTCCAAAAACACCCCTGGACTATAACCTTGAGACCAAAAACACCCCTGGACTCTAACCTTGAGTCCAAAAATACCCCTGGACTATAGCCTTGAGACCAAAACCACCCCTGGACTATAACCTTGAGTCCAAAAACACCCATGGACTATCGCCTAGGTTAAAAAAAACACCCCTGGACTATAGCCTTGAGACCAAAAACACCCCTGGACTATAACCTTGAGTCCAAAAACACCCCTGGACTATAACCTTAAGTCCAAAACACCCCTGGACTATAACCTTGAGTCCAAAAACACCCCTGGACTATAACCTTGAGTCCAAAAACACCCCTGGACTATAGCCTTGAGACCAAAAACACCCCTGAACTATAACCTTGAGTCCAAAAACTCCCCTGGACTATAACCTTGAATCCAAAAAAAAACCTGGACTATAACCTTGAGTCCAAAAACACCCCTGGACTATAGCCTTGAGACCAAAAACACCCCTGGACTATAACCTTGAGTCCAAAATCACCCCTGGACTATAGCCTTGAGACCAAAAATACCCCTGGACCATAACCTTGAGTCCAAAAACACCCCTGGACTATAACCTTGAGTCCAAAAACACCCCTGGACTATGTAATGCCCTCGAAAATGTCCCGCACCCACAATAATACTAACCCGAGTTGACGTCAGGTATAGCGTAAAATAGTCGTAGATGGTAAGTCCAATAAACTCATCTCGAGAGACTATCACCGTGGTTCTTAAAAATCGGACTAAGGTTGCTATACTTTTGTACGTCCGTGGTAGTACAGTGGGTTAGCGCGCGGGCCTGGTGGTGATGGTGGTGCGTCACTATCCAGGGTTCGAACCCCACCCAAGGCATCTCAAAACCTGTGGGTTTTTAGGGGGGTTAAATTCCCTTCAGAGGTTCGTACCCCGCGCCAGGTACCAGGAAAGGTTGATCCTAAAGGTAACCTGGGGAAAATTCCCATTCCTATTTAACCTGGAAAAACCTAGCATTTCAGACTATAACCTTGAGTCCAAAAACACCTCTGGACTATAGCCTTGAGACCAAAAACACCCCTGGACTATAGCCTTGAGTCCAAAAACACCCCTGGACTATAGCCTTGGGCTAAAAACACCCCTGGACTATAACCTTGAGTCCAAAAACACCCCTGGACTATAACCTTGAGTCCAAAAACACCCCTGGACTATAACCTTGAGTCCAAAAACACCCCTGGACTATAACCTTGAGTCCAAAAACACCCCTGGACTATAACCTTGAGTCCAAAAACACCCCTGGACTATAACCTTGAGTCCAAAAACACCCCTGGACTATAACCTTGAGTCCAAAAACACCCCTGGACTATAACCTTGAGTCCAAAAACACCCCTGGACTATAACCTTGAGTCCAAAAACACCCTTGGACTATAGCCTTGAGTCCAAAAACACTCCTGGACTATAACCTTGAGTCCAAAAACACCCCTGGACTATAGCCTTGAGACCAAAAACAACCCTGGACTATAACCTTGAGTCCAAAAACACGCCTGGACTATAGCCTTGAGACCAAAAACACCCCTGGACTATAACCTTGAGTCTAAAAACACCTCTGGACTATGACCATGAGTCCAAAAACACCCCTGGACTATAACCTTGAGTCCAAAAACACCCCTGGACTATAACCTTGAGTCCAAAAACACCCCTGGACTATAGCCTTGAGACCAAAAACAACCCTGGACTATAACCTTGAGTCCAAAAATACCCCTGGACTATAGCCTTGAGACCAAAACCACCCCTGGACTATAACCTTGAGTCCAAAAACACCCCTGGACTATAGCCTTGAGACCAAAAACACCCCTGGACTATAGCCTTGAGACCAAAAATACCCCTGGACTATAACCTTGAGTCCAAAAACACCCCTGGACTATAGCCTAGGTTAAAAAAAACACCCCTGGACTATAGCCTTGAGACCAAAAACACCCCTGGACTATAACCTTGAGTCCAAAAACACCCCTGGACTATAACCTTGAGTCCAAAAACACCCCTGGACTATAACCTTGAGTCCAAAAACACCCCTGGACTATAACCTTGAGTCCAAAAACACCCCTGGATTATAGCCTTGAGACCAAAAACACCCCTGGACTATAACCTTGAGTCCAAAAACACCCCTGGACTATAACCTTGAGTCCAAAAACACCCCTGGACTATAACCTTGAGTCCAAAAACACTCCTGGACTATAACCTTGAGTCCAAAAACACCCCTGGACTATAGCCTTGAGACCAAAAACACCCCTGGACTATAACCTTGAGTCCAAAAACACCCCTGGACTATAACATTGAGTCCAAAAACACACCTGGACTATAACCTTGAGTCCAAAAACACCCCTGGACTATAACCTTGAGTCCAAAAACACCTCTGGACTATAGCCTTGAGACCAAAAACACCCCTGAACTATAGCCTTGAGTCCAAAAACACCCCTGGACTATAGCCTTGGGCTAAAAACACCCCTGGACTATAACCTTGAGTCCAAAAACACCCCTGGACTATAACCTTGAGTCCAAAAACACCCCTGGACTATAACCTTGAGTCCAAAAACACCCCTGCACTATGACCTTGAGTCCAAAAACACCCCTGGACTATAACCTTGAGTCCAAAAACACCCCTGGACTATAACCTTGACTCCAAAAACACCCCTGGACTATAACCTTGAGTCCAAAAACACCCCTGGACTATAACCTTGAGTCCAAAAACACCCCTGGACTATAGCCTTGAGTCCAAAAACACTCCTGGACTATAACCTTGAGTCCAAAAACACCCCTGGTCTATAGCCTTGAGACCAAAAACACCCCTGGACTATAACGTTGAGTCCAAAAACTCCCCTGGACTATAGCCTTGAGACCAAAAACATCCCTGGACTATAACCTTGAGTCCAAAAACACGCCTGGACTATAGCCTTGAGACCAAAAACACCCCTGGACTATAACCTTGAGTCCAAAAACACCCCTGGACTATAACCTTGAGTCCAAAAACACCCCTGGACAATAACCTTGAGTCCAAAAACACCTCTGGACTATAGCCTTGAGACCAAAAACACCCCTGGACTATAGCCTTGAGTCCAAAAACACCCCTGGACTATAGCCTTGGGCTAAAAACACCCCTGGACTATAACCTTGAGTCCAAAAACACCCCTGGACTATAACCTTGAGTCCAAAAACACCCCTGGACTATAACCTTGAGTCCAAAAACACCCCTGGACTATAACCTTGAGTCCAAAAACACCCCTGGACTATAACCTTGAGTCCAAAAACACCCCTGGACTATAACCTTGAGTCCAAAAACACCCCTGGACTATAACCTTCAGTCCAAAAACACCCCTGGACTATAACCTTGAGTCCAAAAACACCCCTGGACTATAGCCTTGAGACCAAAAACACCCCTGGACTATAACCTTGAGTCCAAAAACTCCCCTGGACTATAACCTTGAATCCAAAAAAAAACCTGGACTATAACCTTGAGTCCAAAAACACCCCTGGACTATAACCTTGAGTCCAAAAACACCCCTGGACTATAACTGTTATGCCCTGTTTTTCTACAGGTTTAACTTGGGTAATGTGAGTTCTGAATGACTGGGTATAGAAGGCTGCATGCACAATACAAGGTATGAGGAATAGAGAACACAAAATAAACACACGGTAACACGACACAAGTTTACGTTTATTTAAGTAAAGAAATAAAGAGCATAGAAAGATAGTTATATTCGCACAAAACAAATGATAGAAGGGAACTGCTAGCATTAGCGGATCTGGATGGAGCCTAGTCTCCCACTTCCAACGTTCAGGTATATTCTTCTGATCACGGGTTTAATTAGCAAGTTTTTATTTTACTGGAAGACCTCAATATATTCGTATAATTCAATGTCACTGATTTGACCTCTTGCTGGCTGGTCGCGTGCCCAAGTAGCAGCTCACAGTTAGGATTAGACACGCGTATTGTAGAACACGGAAATCTCTAGTAACCTCATGGGGGTACTGAACTAAGTTTTATATTCTTGAGGCAGAAATACGTAGAACACAAATCAGTGGGCGAACGTTAGATATCACTAGAGTTTTAATATCTGAATAAGGTAATTACGAGAGTCAAGGTCGCCTGTTAATTAAAGAGCACTGATCGCTTAGTACGTCCCAAATGGAATGGTTAAATATGAATTACACTGGGCAAGGTCTTAGCCACTTTATAGAAAGTTAATCAGTGAGTATCAAGCTAGTACTATAACACTTAGTACTAGCAACATGAATCTTGAATAGTATGGGTAGATCTGGTCCTGGTTATCTTGCTTCCGGTGATGTTGGGGGCTAACGACTGGTTCCTCGGCCGTCCAGATGGTCCAAAATGTAGGAAGTTCTCAAGTCGGATCTCTTGATGATCGTTGCTGGCTACACACTTATATACCCACGAATTTGTGTGAAGGTTATAAGGTGCACGTTAGGACTTGTACATGGACAGATGCTTCTATCAGTCTTCTCTGCCACGGAGTCTGCCGGATCTGGAATCTCTCTGGGTATAATGCTCAGCACTTAACTAAGCATATTTGTAAATGCCATGAGATGCAGTTAGTTAAAGTTTCCAGCAAGTATCATAATCATTACATTTTTAGCCTGTACAGAAATCCTGATGTTAACAATGACATATATGACTGCCTTTTAACAGCCATGGCTTCAATACAGTCTGTAGATGTCAAATCATCTTTTATTTTTGTTGGTGATGTCAATGCGCATCATCAAGAGTGGTTGAACTCGGTCTCTCCAACTAATAGAAATGGTCATGCTGCATTGGATTTTGCAAACTTATCTGGTTGTGAACAGCTAATCCAAGGACCTACTCATATGTCTGGAAATTGTCTTGATCTAGTACTAACAGACATTCCTGGCGTTGTAGAAACCTCCGTTCTTGTACCTGTTGGCACTTCCGACCACAATGCCATCATGTGTAAAATTAATCTTGATTTTTCTGTTCCTGATATTACTCTCTCACGTAAAGTCTACCTTAAATCCCGGGTTAACTGGGACAACGTTTGTAATGATGTTTGTAATATTGAGTGGAATCATATACTAAGATCTCATGACCCGGTTTCAGCTCTCAACAATTCCCTTCTTGGTATCCTTCGCAAAAGAGTTCCATCAAAGACAATTAAGTCTCGTATCAGGGATAAAGCATGGTTTAATGATGACTGCAAGCGTGCATTTGATGACAAACAGGCTGCATATCGTCTATGGAGGCGTAATCAAACCCCCTTGCATTGGGAAAATTATGTTTTTAAAAGGGCAGCTGCGCAGAGAGTTTATGATGGTGCTGAGAGGGATTATAACTCCCATCTTCAGGATGTTCTGGCAGGAGCTACACAGCCTCATAAATGGTGGTCCGCTTTGAAATCCTCTTTATTTGGAATAGATTCCTCCATGCCTCCTCTTTGTGATTCTGATGGCTCCATCTCTTTTTATCCATTATTGAAGGCCAATATTCTATCTAATATTTTTATTAATAAGCAGAGTAATCAGGAATTGTCTTTGCCATTGACATGTTTCCCTAGACCCAACCTCAATTCAATGGCATTCAAATCAGCTGAACTGAAAAGGTACTTGCTGGATCTTGATACCTATGGTGGCACAGACCCGGATGGGTTTTTCCCTCTCTTTTTTAAAAAGGTTGCAGTGGTCTTGGCACCTAAATTGGCAGTGGTGTTTAGGTTGCTTTTGAAATCAGGTAGTTTTCCTCTTTGCTGGCGTAAGGCTATTATCACTCCTATTCCAAAGGGAAATACTGCCTCATCATCTCCTAATGACTATCGCCCTATCTCCATTACACCTATCCTATCCAAGCTCTATGAGAGGCTTTTGTCCAGACGCCTTTCCTCTTATTGTAATAGTCATAATTTGATACCAAACTCACAGTTTGGTTTTCGTAAGGGACTGGGTACATGTGATGCACTTCTGACACTCACCCATGACTTGCAATCTTCATTGGACCAGGGACATGAGTCTCGCGTCGTGGCTATTGACTTTAGTTCTGCTTTTGATTTAGTCAACCATAAAGCACTTCTGTTTAAGTTACAGCTCATTGGTATTGGTGGCAATTTTTTAAGGATCTTTGAAGATTTTTTGACGAAAAGATCTCAGTCTGTGGTCATTGATGGGTGTCATTCCCCTTCTGTTACTGTTGTTTCTGGTGTTCCACAAGGCAGTGTCCTTGGGCCTTTGCTTTTTATTATTTTTACTGCTGACCTGTGTTCCGAGCTTGAAAATAAACTAATCTCCTATGCTGATGATACAACTTTATATGCGTCAATTGCATCACCAATAGATCGACACGTAATTGCTACTGCTCTGAATAGGGATTTAGCCAAAATTACATCATGGTGTGAACTTTGGGGCATGAAACTTAATGCTAGTAAAACACACTCCATTATCATCAGCAGATCTCGTACCTTGGATCCTCCCCATCCTTATCTACAAGTTTCTGGCGAGCAAATTGAGAATGTGGATACTCTGCGTTTGTTAGGAGTTACTCTTGATCCCAAACTTACTTTTGAAAAGCATATTCGTTCTTTCTCCTCTTCCATTTCCCAAAAAATTGGTCTGCTTCGCAAGGTTTATAAAACATTTGCTTGTGACGCCACAGTTATCAAGTCTTTTTATGCTTTTATTTTGCCACATTTCGAGTACTGCTCACCTGTCTGGTTGTCAGCAGCTGACTGCCATCTCAAGTTGCTTGACAGGTCGCTAAATTCCATCAGTTTTATTCTACCTAATTTGTCTCTTGATCTGTGTCATCGACGTAAAGTTGGTGCCCTTAGTCTTTTATTTAAAGTTTTTAACAACCCTCAGCATCCCTTACATGGGGTTCTGCCTGGGCCCTATGTCTGGGCTCGTGCAACTAGATTCACAAGCAATCTTAATTATCTTGCCATGAGCCGTGTTAATTTTTCTACTACACAGTTTTCACGGTGTTTTGTGCCGGCCATGGTTGACTTGTGGAATAAGTTGCCAAATGAGCTAGTCAATTCAGCTAATATCTCCATTTTTAAGTCTAGAGTTAATGCTTTTTTGCAGCATTAATTCTAATTTTTAAACTTATTTTATTCTATTTTATTGTATTATATTTAAGCTTGATATCCTCCACTGCATAATATGTTATCTGTGTTTAATATGTGTATATGTACAGTACAGTATACAGTGTATGTTTTTATTTTTTCCTAAGTTGCCATAGTCTCTCTCCAGTGCCTCCGGGTGTTTTGTGTGGATTGATCTTGATGGTGTTTCTGCACCCTGGTTGGAGACTTCGGCATCTCATATAATAATAATAATAATAATAAACTCCGGAACAACACAAGGCAGAGCTAGAGGTAAACTGCAGGGTAGTGACCACTGGTTGGTGTCTAGCTTTCAACTGATTTGACTGGGGGCGGGAGTTAGATTTATAGGCTCGGTTCTGGACCCTGTAGACAGTAGGGATCTCGAGTCTTATGGACTTAATTGAGCTCTCAATAGAAATGGAGACTAGGTAAGATGGTATTTACTGTTGTGGCACAGGGCTATAGGAAGCCTTTATATTTTCATATAACTGAGCCTTAGTAAGAGGTACTATTTTGGCTATACTGGACGTATTTAGGGGAGAGAGACTGGATCTACTTTGCGAGGAGGATGGGGACAGCTGTGATAGGAGCGTCTCTCTAGATTGTTCAATCTTCATTCTATGGTATAGCTGAGGTGCTAATTTAGTGATCAGAGCATGCAAGAAAGGTAAATGGTTTATTGTGAGCTAATAGAGGTTAGTAAAGGTGTTAGTCATTCATGGTTAGTTCATTGATAGGAAGAATTCCTGTGCTACCTGGCAATGACTCGAAAGTCAAACAGGGGCCAGGTATACCTCCGCGGGGGTGGGGGTCTCCCTCCTCGGGTGGGCAAAAAGGGGGAGCTGGGCGCCCTCTCTCTGTGATAGTCGTCCGGCGGCTGTGGCTAGGGGCTTGCCATATCACCAGTGTTTGTAATAACCCTCTGTGTATGAGACAGATGTGGGTGTGTTTAATACCAAAACCGAAGGTGCCTTAGCTAGCTGGTTTTACTCGGCTGGTTGTTAATTGTAGGGTTTGCTGGATGTGGTGGAGACTGGGTTGCTAACTCTGCCACATTTATCTGGAAGTATGGCAATAGAAGTTAGTTACTGGCGGGGCGGCTAGCCTCGCACCGACGACCATTGGGTGCAGGGTTGTGAATGTGTTGTAAGAGAATAGATGGCATGCAAGGGGCTAGTAAAGTTCTAATGTTGTTCTGGCCTACTAAGTGAAGGTAGGCTGGATAGGAGTATATATATAAAAGGTTGGAGAGCGTTAGCAACGGACAATTCAAGGATCTTCAAGAGGTATGAGAGAGAGGCTAGGTCGGACAAGAGTCGAGAAGCGCGGGAATCCTTAATGAGAGGGGGGGGGGGGGGAGAGTTCAAGGGCTACAGGGAAATTTTGCCCCTAAGGTCCCTGGGCGTGGGGGTGGCATTAGGCTACAATTGATATGGAAGTTTGAAAAGGTAGTAGAATACGTTAGCCAAAATATGCTACCGGGGAATGCAACTATGGTGTGGTATATGAGTCTGGAAAAGATAGAGTTATGTGATCAGTCCGAGGGTTATGGATACTATTAGTTGGCCCTGGGAACTGCGTTTTCTATTAAATATAAATATAAATACCAACAACAGCGGCAGTTCGTAGGGGTACTTAGTTATTGTTTCGGGGTACTTATGACAGATACTGGTAACCAGGTTATCTTATACAATCTCTGGTTGGGGTAAGAGGTGTAAGACACGAAGTAAATTGGCGTAGTGTGGGCTGTGGATACGAAGGAGGCAAGGGGAAGACGTATGACAATTGTGGAAAGTAAATGGAAAAAGGTGAACACAATGGCGGATAAAAATACTTAACCTAAGGATTGCATACATCGATGAACGATGACATTATAGTCGTCGTCCTAATAAGGTGATGAAACCTGGTTGATCTGTACTAGGCACAATACGACACAAGGACAGTGCCGCTATGTCGCATCAATGCTGGTGGCAGTTAATATTATAGACTTAGTTACTAGAGGAACAATGCAAGGGGCGACTGAGCACGGGTTACATATATCTATACTCTTCATGGAAAATGATATACGAGGTCTAGGGGCAAACGTGGGTGTTTTAACTTCTAAGATATATAACATCTACTTCTCGGATGCAAGAACATACATAGATATAATTATGGCTGTCTGATGTGTTGGCATTGGCTCAACGTCGGGACAGGGCATGGGTGTTTTTAATATGAATGTATATTCCTGTTCATCATCTTTGTAGCAAGGACAGTGCCGCTATGTCGTATCAAGGCTGGTGGCAGTTAATATTATAGACTTAGTTACTAGAGGAACAATGCAAGGGGCGACTGAGCACGGGTTACATATATCTATACTCGTCATGGAAAATGATATACGAGGTCTAGGGACAAACGTGGGTGTTTTAACTTCTAAGATATATAACATCTACTTCTCGGATGTAAGAACATACATAAATATTATTATGGCTGTCTGATGTGTTGGCATTGGCTCAACGTCGGGACAGGGCATGGGTGTTTTTAATATGAATGTATATTCCTGTTCATCATCTTTGTAGTTAGGAGTGTAGGACACGAGGGGGTTAGTGTACGTGAGGTGTGGAAAATGGTCAGTTTAGAAAAGGTAAGTGGGTGCAGCCAGGAGCTGCTTAGCCCTGCGGGCTTGGGCCTGTCTGAAATGGCTGGCTCGGTCAGCTGGTCCTTTCGTTCTGTGGACCTTTCTTCCGGGTGTTTCTGTGTGGTGTTCGCTCATGGCTTCTGTGGTGGGCTTCTTGTTCTGGGGCATTTTACTTCCCTCTCCTTCATTATAGGCTCGTCCTCGAGCCTCAAGGGTGAAGTTAAAAGAAGCATAGTGATGGTGGGTCATTTTCAGGGTATTTAGAAAGTTCCACCAAACACCGAGAGCGACGGTCAGGTTTCTTTTGCAGGTCAATGTATACCTGTAAGAATGTGTCCTCTGTGTTGTGGCGGGCGGCTGCCCGGGCTTGGTGTGGGTGTGGTACACGGGCCAAGTGTCCAGTGGGGGTCTTTACTTTAACCTTTCGTATGAATGGTTTGTAGCTTTCCCCCGTGGGGGTCGGAGTGAGGTGTGTGGGATTGACAGGAAGTCTGTTTAGTGCGGTGAATGGGTTATTAACCGAAAGGGGATTCGCGCGTGACAACAGAGCTGGGGATGAAGGGGGAATGTGAGTCTGGGTTTTATTTGGTTTTCTTGGGCGTGTTGTAGGTTGGGAATATATAGTGAGGCAATGCGCACAATCGGTTTAGGTAAGGGGGGTGAAGGAGGTGTGTGGGAAGGAGGGGGTGTGTGTGTTGTGTGGCTTGGGTCCTTAGTGTCAGAACGGGGTGTTATTTTTGTATCGCTGTCTTTAAATCTGATGGGTCTGTTGATTATTCTACCTCTGGTGGTCCTTGTGGGAAGGTAGATGTTTGTCGTGGGACTTGAGTCGCTCGACGATGTTTTATAGTGAGGGGAAGCACGTTTTATAGGTAAATGACATGTGGGGGTTTTCTCGGGGGTGACTTTGGGGGGGGGTTTCTTAGGGGTTGGTTGGTTGGGGGTTCGGTGAGATGAGGAGGTTGGTCGGTGTGTGGGTGGGGTGGTGGGGATCGTGGAGGGGAAAGGGGCGGATGCGGGGGGGCTAGACGGGTGGGTAAGGAGTGTAGATTTAAGTTGGAGGGTTGGGGGTAGGGGCGTGTGTCGTTTGATGAGGTTGCTGATTTGCTGGTGATTATTCGTCTTCTTTCCCTTTGTGGGGGAGAATTCGACGAAGAAGAAGAAGAGGAGGAGGAGGGGGAGGAGGAGGAGGGTAGTGGTCTGGCAGCCCTACGGAACTTGGTTAGTAGGGTGTGTTTTCTGGAGGTTTTTAAACGATGTTTGTCGTGGGCGTAAGTTGTAGCGTGAGGTTACTGAGGTAGATTGTGTGGTGCGGTTGGGGGTGTACTTGGTTTGGGGTGGGTGTGGTGGTTTTCTCACTGTGGTGCCTGGTGGAGGTATGTCAGGGCTAGACGGGAGGGTTTCTGTTGTGGTCGGGGTTGTGGGTGGAGGTTTTTGTACTTGGATAAGTTGGGGAGGAACTTGAATATCAGAAGTGAAGGAAGGTGTCATGGTGGAAGAGGGTGTGATATTGGGGGCTTGGGGTTTGTGGAGGTTAGTTGGGGGGGTATGGTGAGAAAAGATTTGTCGGTTCGGTGCTGGAGGGCTTAGGTCCTTAGGGGTTTGTATGGGAATATTTGTAGCCTGAGTGAGGGGGTGAGTAGGGATGTTTAATTTAGGGTCGGACGTGTGGGGTGGGGTAATGTCTTGTGGCTTTAGAGGTTTAAACGCTCGGACGATTCTAGTTCGGAGCGTGCGAGTTACGCCTCGATGGTGACTTGAAAGGCATTTGGGACTTGTATTACGGTGTAGGGTCCGACATAGCGAGGGCCTAACTTGTTGGTGATAGGGAGGTTGGCTATCATTACGGTGTCATGGATGGCGAAAGGGTTTTTGTCATCGATGTTATCAGTTTTGGTGTCTTGACAGATCTGGGCGGTATGGAGGGTGTTTTGCAGATGTTGCAATGGGTCAATTGTGGAGGTGGTGGAGGGAAGGTGAGCGTGGTGGTGGAATGGCAGTAACAGGGGGGTACACCGTAAACACGTTCATGAGGGGAAATACCGTCTTCCCGAGGACAGGTGTTCATACCCCACTGTATCATCTTTAGTTGTGATGGCCAGTCTGAGGTATTAAGAGCAATCATTCTTGTACGTAACTGGTTGTTGATGGTGCGATGGCTGCGTTCGCAGATAGCATTTCCTTGAGGCCAGTACGGGGATGAGTGTTTAATCTTGATACCGCATTGTTGGGTGAATTGTTGCCAAACGTGTCCACTAAACTCGAGGGCATTGTCCGATAGAAGAGCAAGGGGAAGGCCGAATATAGGGAACACTTCGGTGGCAAGCAGTGTGGCGACTGTGGTGGCTGTGTGGTCTTTAACTGGGCAGGCTATTAGAAATTTTGAATATACGTCTACAAATGTGACGATATAGCGGTTGCCAGCGTAAGAAGGGAACGGGCCCATGATGTCGAGGGATAGGACTTGGAACGGTTTGTTGGCAGAAATGGTACCAGCTGGGCCTGGGGTGCGTGATCTATCCTTTCCCAATAAACACGGTTTGCAGGATTCTGTCACTCGTTGTGCAATTTTGGAGGGGTTGGGGGTCCAGTATTGGTCTGTGAAGATCTTTAACATTTTCTTTTGTCCAAGGTGTATGCCGTTTCCCTCGTGGATGGCAATCATGTAGTCATGGGCTATGGTGGGGTCCAAGATTATGTGACCAGTGTCTGTGGCAAGTTGATCTCCCCAGCGAGTCAGTCTCCTGAAGACGTTTAACGGTATCCAGGGGGGTCTGATTCGTGCTTCCCAAGATTGAATTAGGGAGGGGGCTGGGGGGGCATTCTGTCGGGAGGTGGGGGGTAGATACCAATTGAGTGTTTTGTAAGGCAGCTAGGTTGGTGGGGGGGTCTTTTGGTACTGGCAAACGTGACAGGGCGTCTGCATTAGTATGGAGTTTGCCGGGACGATATTGTATGGTAAAGTCGTAGTCCTCTAGTGTCTCTCTCCAATGTACCAAAATGGCTGAGTTGGTTTCGCACCTACGCAGCCATTGTAAAGATTGATGGTCGGTAATTATTTCGAGTTTTGCGCCCAACACAAATGACCGGAAGTGGCTGAGTGCCCAAATGATCCCTAAGCACTCTCTCTTGGTGGCTGCGTAATTCTGTTGGGGTGGGGTGAGTGTGCAGCTGGCATACGCTATCACATGTTCCTTTCCATCTCTGAATTGAGCTAATACTGCACCTATGGCGTACAGAGATACGTCGGTATAAAGACGGAAAGGTTTCTGGTAGTCAGGGAAAACGACAATAGGGGCTTGGATTAGCTTTTGCTTCAAAGTGTTAAACGCGAGGTCTCTTTCAGGTGTCCAGGCGAACGGGGTGTCTTTGTGGGTAAGTTGGTGGAGGGGTCTGGCTATGGTGGCAAAGTGGGGGACGAAACGTCTGTAGTACGTGGCTAAACCTAGAAACGAACGTATTCCTTTAACCGTGGTGGGTGGGGTTTGGTTTTGTATGGCTTGAAGTTTCTTTGGGTCTGGCGCAATACCATGTTCAGATATCACGTGTCCGAGAAAATCTACCTTATTCCGGGCAATCACGCACTTTGAGGGTTTTAATTTCAACCCGGCGGCTCGGATTCTTTGCAGGACTTGTCTCAACCTGAGGAGGTGTTCTTCCCAGGTTGGAGAGTACACAATAATATCGTCCAGATAGGCTAGGCAGGTTTCCCAGGTTAGGCCATGTAATACCGTTTCCATCAAACGGGAGAAAGTGGCGGGTCCGTTACAGAGGCCAAAAGGTAGGACGTTAAATTCATAGTGATGGCCACCACTAGTGGAAAATGCTGTTTTCTTTTGGTCCTCGGCCTTGATAGGCACTTGCCAATACCCTGCTTGCAAGTCGAGGGTAGTGAACCATTTGAATCCGTATAGGGAGTCAAGGGAATCGTCTATGCGGGGTAAGGGCGTAGCGTCTTTAATGGTTATGTCATTTAACCTCCTGTAATCGACGCAAAAACGGGTTGTCCCATCTTTCTTTTTGACTAAGACAACAGGGGAAGACCAGGGGCTAATGGACGGGGTGGCAATCCCGGCCTCTAACATTTCCTGGTCTTGGCGTTCCTCTTCCTGACGTTGTATGGGGTTCTTTCTACAGGATGGTTGTCGTATGGGGGGGCCTGTGGTGTTAATGATGTGTTGTTCTACATCCGTCTGTCCGATTTCGGTGGGTTGTTGGGCAAAGACGTCACTGAATTCCAGCAGTAGGTCGTACATGCCGTTCTTTTGGTGGTCAGATAGTGTCTCAGGAAGAGGGGGCAATTGGAGGCTGGTAGGGGTGTCGTTACAATGTATGGGGAGGTCATCGAAAGTTTCGAGGTCTCCTATAATGAGACCTTTCGGTAATGTCAGGGGTTCCTCTGAGATATTAGCCACGAGAATGTGGTTGATACGAGCGGGAATGATGGCGGGTTGTAAGAGGCAGCGATGGGGGTTGGGGAATGTGTTAGTGGGGGAAAATACCATGTGAGTTTGGGGTATGGGCCGCAGGTTCACCCATTTTTGATGGTGGGGGGGAATTTGGCATTTATCCTGAACTACCGCTGGGCTAATGATGGTGGGGGATTGACTGGCGAGCAGGTGCTTGGTACTTATAAGTGGGGCAAGGTCACTTTGGTGGGGGTCACGCGTGAGGGGGGGATTAACGGCGCATGTGAGAGGATCAGTGGGGCGCGGTGTGAGGGGGTTAGAAAACGGGATTTGTTGGAGGGACTGCGGAGGGTTGGTGGGGGGAGCGTCGTCGGTGGCAGTAACGGTTTGTTTAGAGGTTATCTGGGGTTGGTGGGTTTGTCTGTTATGAGGGGGTGAGTCAAGTGTGGGGTTTTGAAGTTTATTAGGGGTGTGAATTGTTGGGGGGTGGAAGGGAGCTACTGACGGAAAACTGTCACAAGGGAAATTTTGTTGGTGGGAATTGGTGGAGGTTGAAAGTTTAGCTGGGCTCATGATGGTGGGGGACCGACTGGTGAGCAGGTGTTCGGTACGCATGAGGGGGGGGAAATCACTTTGGTGGGAGTCACGCGTGAGGGGGGGATTAACGGCGCGTGCGGGCGGTTCAGAAGGGTGCGAGGTGAGCGAGTTAGAAAACGGGATTTGCTGGGGGGACTGCGGAGGGTTGGTGGGGAAAAAGTTAGGTGTAGAACATGGGTTATTGGTGTAGGACTGGTGTATTGATTTGGGGTTGTTAACATTTCTGGGGGCATGGGGGAAACATTGTTGGGTACATCGGTCGGCATTTTCTCTGGAAACATGTGTACATAAACATTGGATAGAATTAGGGTTACATATATCAGAGTCTGTCCTGAAAACATGGGAGGATTTATTCTGGACAGAGTTACGAGAATTGAGGGGATTACCGAGGGGGAGTTGCTTGGACTTGTCTTCTTTCGTTTGTTGAGGCATTTTTTTTACTGAATTGAGTGAGGTTTTGAGAGATCTCGGGGCAAGGGGAGGTTTTAGGAGTCACCTTAGTGCTAGCTGCAACTTGGTAACCCTGAATCAGGGTTTGTTGAGGGGGAGTTTGTTTTTTCTTTTTGGGAATGGGTTTCTGCGTGATTGGTTTGTCAGAGGCTTTGGGCTGGAATTTGTTTTTGAATGAGATCAGCCTTTGGCCGCAGTCAATCTGGGCCTCTAGTTTTTGAAGGAGGTTAAGTCCAAGGAAACCATCATAATGTTTACAGTTGGAGGAAAATACTGTAAATGTGTGATAACAACGAGCATGGGGGCCAGGAGTGGTTACTGATAGGGGTAAAGTGTCTCCTTGGAGATTTAAGTAAGTATCAGCAGCTGAGATGAGTTCTGTTTTGGTGTTTAACAAAGGGCCAAATCGTCGGGGATGTTTTTCATAGTAAGATTTGAACAAACATGACTTGGCAGCTCCCGTGTCGATTAGCAAGCGGACAGGAATGTCCTTGATTTTGGCCATGTAATAAATGGGGGCAGTGCGACTAGTTATGGCGTCCCCCGCCGAGCCCATCGTGGGCGGGGGATACTTTAAAAATCCTGGGGGTCGGTATCTACCTCTTCCAGGATTTCCTCGGTATCGTCTGAGGTCATGGTATGGGGGGCAATTTCTTCCTCTTGTCCCCACTCCTCTTCATTTACAGAAATGCGAGGAGTAGAGGGGTGAGGTTTGGCAGAGTCACGAATTTGGTGGAGGGCACACTGAGCATTACAGGCAGGGAAATCATAGGGGTTGATAATGACTAAGGTAGGGTTTTTACTTTGGTAGGTGTTGTAGTTGCTGTTCCGGTTGAAGATTCTGCGTGGCTGGGACGGTTGGAACCGGGGTCTACTGGGTTGGGGCTTGCCGGAAGGGTAGGTGGGTCTGTTGTTGAAAGATGAGGCTGGGTAGGCATTGTTGGGGTTTTGGTGGTTGGTTTGCTGCGGGTGCGTGGGAAACCTCTTGATTGCAGCGATTTGGGTGGGTGCTTCTGTGCGCACGGCCAAAATACGTAGGATCGTGATGAGGTCTTTTTTGTATCCGACGAAATCGTGCACCCGGAAATGGTCTTTTACTGCTGAGGGCAATATCGACACAAGGTTGACCAGAATTTGCTGTTCTTGTTGGATTTTGGTCAACGTGGGGAAAGAATTTTTTATGTGTTGGGCAAGCTTACTCACTGTGGTATCTAGATCGCCTTCGAATTTCGTGTCTAAGATACGGGTGTGGGCCACGAAAACGCCCAACGAAGGTTTAATGGCTTCTATCACTATTGTGCGAAAATCGTTCCAGGTGAGGTCAGGGTGCACTTGATAGGCCACCAGGGAAACGGCTTTTCCCAGGTGTGGTAATGTTACGGCTATTTTGTGTGCGTCCGTGGTATAAGTAACGTCAAGTAAGAGTTTCACTACGTCCATGAATACTTCGATCCCATAATTGTTTCATCATAATTTGGGATGGAAGTGTGGGTAGGTTGCGCCATGATGTTCTCGTGTTCTAGCTGTTCCAAACTTGCAATGTAATGCAACCTTTTATCCGAATCAAGAACCACCGCTGCCGCTAATGTTATGCCCTGTTTTTCTACAGGTTTAACTTGGGTAATGTGAGTTCTGAATGACTGGGTATAGAAGGCTGCATGCACAATACAAGGTATGAGGAATAGAGAACACAAAATAAACACACGGTAACACGACACAAGTTCACGTTTATTGAAGTAAAGAAATAAAGAGCATAGAAAGATAGTTATATTCGCACAAAACAAATGATAGAAGGGAACTGCTAGCATTAGCGGATCTGGATGGAGCCTAGTCTCCCACTTCCAACGTTCAGGTATATTCTTCTGATCACGGGTTTAATTAGCAAATTTTTATTTTACTGGAAGACCTCAATATATTCGTATAATTCAATGTCACTGATTTGACCTCTTGCTGGCTGGTTGCGTGCCCAAGTAGCAGCTCACAGTTAGGATTAGACACGCGTATATTGTAGAACACGGAAATCTCTAGTAACCTCATGGGGGTACTGAACTAAGTTTTATATTCTTAAGGCAGAAATACGTAGAACACAAATCAGTGGGCGAACGTTAGATATCACTAGAGTTTTAATATCTGAATAAGGTAATTACGAGAGTCAAGGTCGCCTGTTAATTAAAGAGCACTGATCGCTTAGTATGTCCCAAATGGAATGGTTAAATATGAATTACACTGGGCAAGGTCTTAGCCACTTTATAGAAAGTTAATAAGTGAGTATCAAGCTAGTACTATAACACTTAGTACTAGCAACATGAATCTTGAATAGTATGGGTAGATCTGGTCCTGGTTATCTTGCTTCCGGTGATGTTGGGGGCTAACGACTGGTTCCTCGGCCGTCCAGATGGTCCAAAATGTAGGAAGTTCTCAAGTCGGATCTCTTGACGATCGTTGCTGGTTACACACTTATATACCCACGAATTTGTGTGAAGGTTATAAGGTGCACGTTAGGACTTGTACATGGACAGATGCTTCTATCAGTCTTCTCTGCCACGGAGTCTGCCGGATCTGGAATCTCTCAACTCCGGAACAACACAAGGCAGAGCTAGAGGTAAACTGCAGGGTAGTGACCACTGGTTGGTGTCTAGCTTTCAACTGATTTGACTGGGGGCGGGAGTTAGATTTATAGGCTCGGTTCTGGGCCCTGTAGACAGTAGGGATCTCGAGTCTTATGGACTTAATTGAGCTCTCAATAGATATGGGGACTAGGTAAGATGGTATTTACTGTTGTGGCACAGGGCTATAGGAAGCCTTTATATTTTCATATAACTGAGCCTTAGTAAGAGGTACTATTTTGGCTATACTGGAAGTATTTAGGGGAGGGAGACTGGATCTACTTTGCGAGGAGGATGGGGACAGCTGTGATAGGAGCGTCTCTCTTAGATTGTGCAATCTTCATTCTATGGTATAGCTGAGGTGCTTATTTAGTGATCAGAGCATGCAAGAAAGGTAAATGGTTTATTGTGAGTTAATAGAGGTTAGTAAAGGTGTTAGTCATTCATGGTTAGTTCATTGATAGGAAGAATTCCTGTGCTACCTGGCAATGACTCGAAAGTCAAAACAGGGGCCAGGTATACCTCCGCGGGGGTGGGGGTCTCCCTCCTCGGGTGGGCAAAAAGGGGGAGCTGGGCGCCCTCTCTCTGTGATAGTCGTTCGGCGGCTGTGGCTAGGGGCTTGCCATATCACCAGTGTTTGTAATAACCCTCTGTGTATGAGACAGATGTGGGTGTCTTTAATACCAAAACCGAAGGTGCCTTAGCTAGCTGGTTTTACTCGGCTGGTTGTTAATTGTAGGGTTTGCTGAATGTGGTGGAGACTGGGTTGCTAACTCTGCCACATTTATCTGGAAGTATGGCAATAGAAGTTAGTTACTGGCGGGGCGGCTAGCCTCGCACCGACGACCATTGGGTGCAGGGTTGTGAATGTGTTGTAAGAGAATAGATGGCATGCAAGGGGCTAGTAAAGTTCTAATGTTGTTCTGGCCTACTAAGTGAAGGTAGGCTGGATAGGAGTATATATATAAAAGGTTGGAGAGCGTTAGCAACGGACAATTCAAGGATCTTCAAGAGGTATGAGAGAGAGGCTAGGTCGGACAAGAGTCGAGAAGCGCGGGTGTCTTAATGAGAGGGGGGGGAGAGTTCAAGGGCTACAGGGAAATTTTGCCCCTAAGGTCCCTGGGCGTGGGGGTGGCATTAGGCTACAATTGATATGGAAGTTTGAAAAGGCAGTAGAATACATTAGCCAAAATATGCTACCGGGGAATGCAACTATGGGGTGGTATATGAGTCTGGAAAAGATAGAGTTATGTGATCAGTCCGAGGGTTATGGATACTATTAGTTGGCCCTGGGAACTGCGTTTTCTATTAAATATAAATACCAATAACAGCGGCAGTTCGTAGGGGTACTTGGTTATTGTTTCGGGGTACTTATGACAGATACTGGTAACCAGGTTATCTTATACAATCTCTGGTTGGGGTAAGAGGTGTAAGACACGAAGTAAATTGGCGTAGTGTGGGCTGTGGATACGAAGGAGGCAAGGGGAAGACGTATGACAATTGTGGAAAGTAAATGGAAAAAGGTGAACACAATGGCGGATAAAAATACTTAACCTAAGGATTGCATACATAGATTTATGGGGCGATGGGTCTTCAGAAGCTTAGTCTGGCAAGACAAGATGTTAGGGAATGTTAATATTAATACTTAGTTACTAGAGGAACAATGCAAGGGGCGACTGAGCACGGGTTACATATATCTATACTCGTCATGGAAAATGATATACGAGGTCTAGGGACAAGCGTGGGTGTTTTAACTTCTAAGATATATAACATCTACTTCTCGGATGTAAGAGCATACATAGATATAATTATGGCTGTCTGATGTGTTGGCATTGGCTCAACGTCGGAACAGGGCATGGGTGTTTTTAATATGAATGTATATTCCTGTTCATCATCTTTGTAGTTAGGAGTGTAGGACACGAGGGGGTTAGTGTACATGAGGTGTGGAAAATGGTCAGTTTAGAAAAGGTAAATGGGTGCGTCCTGGAGCTGTTTAGCCCTGCGGGCTTGGGCCTGTCTGAAATGGCTGGCTCGGTCAGCTGGTCCTATCGTTCTGTGGACCTTTCTTCCGGGTGTTTCTGTGTGGTGTTCGCTCGTGGCTTCTGTGGTGGGCTTCTTGTTCTGGGGCATTTTAATAATGTTACTTCGTGGTGCTACTTCAAAATATATTCTTCTCAAGTTCTCATCATATTGCTGAATAAATTTCATAATGTGATTCATTAAAGGTGTAAATGGATATATATAATAGTGTTACTTTCAACATTCTGTATACCTCTTATAACCTAGAGAGAGAGAGAGAGAGAGAGAGAGAGAGAGAGAGAGAGAGAGAGAGAGAGAGAGAGAGAGAGACACGTTTCAGTTACTGAAAGAGGGAATCTACTGTTATATTAATGAATTAGTTTCGGGAACATTATTGTATGAACAAGTAGAAGTAAATAAGTTTAACAT
The DNA here is from genome assembly GCA_037953745.1 of Lithodes maja. Classification (NCBI taxonomy): domain Eukaryota; kingdom Metazoa; phylum Arthropoda; class Malacostraca; order Decapoda; family Lithodidae; genus Lithodes; species Lithodes maja. The sequence continues at coordinate 22,643 of JBAKBP010012668.1, read as the reverse complement.
TCGTCACTGTATGTTACAGAACGTCACCTCCTCCCATTGTGTCCTACCCTTTTAACACTACGACAAGCTCCCTCCCTTCCCATCAAGCTGCGCCATCTTGGGGCAAAATCTTCGATTGATTCAGGGAGCGGAGTGTGAGATCTTACTATATTCAGAGCGAACAAACTACACAACGGATTTACCCACACCTAGGGTGGGACTAGGTGGCCCACGCGGAATTGCGGCCGAGTGTACATCCAGTCCCATCCATTCATATGCAGACGACTCTACTTTACACCACTCAATTAGTTTTCCAGAACGCCCCAGCCAGCAGTCCCTCAAAAGCAAACGTAATGAAGCCATAAAATGCTTATCTTCTGATCTAGCTACTATTTCCAATTAGAGTAGAGAAAACCTTGTTACATAATTTAATGCTTCCAAAACTCAATTTATCCATCTTACTACCCGCCAGGAGCCTCCAGAGGACTATCCCTTATTCTTCAACAATACAAAAATCAACCCTTCATCTTCCCTCAATGTTCTCGGTGTCTCTTTTTCTTCTGCTCTCACTTGGAAAGACCATATTACCAGTCTCGCTAAGGCAGCCTCCCAGAAGCTGGGTGTGCTCAACTGCCTCAAGGGGTTCTTTACCCCTGCACAGCTACTTGCTCTGTACAGGGGCACAGTGCGTCCTTGTATTGAGTATTGTTCACATGTGTGGGGAGGATCCTCTCACACCGCACTCCTAGATAAAGTAGAAAGGAAAGCTTTTCGTATCATTAACTCCCGTCCACTCACCAACTCTCTGCAATCTCTCTCTCTTCGCCGCAATGTTGCATCTCTCTCACTATTCTATCGCTACTACAATAATCAGTGTTCCTCGGAGCTTTCCCAGTGTATACCACCTCCTCTACGTAGGGTACGTAGTACCCGCCTTGCAACACAATCCCACCCCTACTCTGTGCAACTCTCCAACCCAAGAGTGAAATGCTATTCTCAGACTTTCTTCTATTCAACTGCTGAGCTCTGGAACTCTCTCCCAGAATCAGTCTTTCCCTCTTCCTATGACTTAAATTGCTTCAAACTCCGTGTGTCCAGGCATTTTAGCTCGAACGCCCCTTGATTTCGGCCCTGTCACACTTTGAAATCTGGGGGAGGCACTCGCTGCAGGCAGTTATGCCTTTTGTCTCCCTCATTCACATAGGAAAACAAAATATATATTCGAATTTCCCGGTCTACCACGACCACGAGAGAGAGGCAACAGGGGCTGCCATCAACTTTCTAAGCTTCATATATCTTACATGGCTTTGTTTACTATTTTAGATCAACATTTATGGTAAACCAAGACAACTGTGCAGTATCAATCATTCTTTAACATGCTTTAGGCAGTGATAGAATGGAATGAGATATTGCATGAGCTACGGTACTGTATGTCCTTTAACCTCATTGGGTACAGATAAAGAACTAAGGCAACGGACTAGACGAGATACCCATCTTAATTACTGTACTATACGGTTGTCTCAATACATACAGTATGTTTAAATTTCAGATGCAATAACCATATGTTAGTAACCTTTTGCAAAATACCTGCCTCTTGCCTCTCTTTTTATTCTCATTAATATATCATACTTTTCCATCTCTTCTCTCTATCTCTCTCGTTGTGTGTGAGTGTGTGTGTGTGTGTGTGTGTGTGTGTTCCCTCTTAAGTGGGAAGGGGACGAAGAAGGGGAGGAGAGAAAGAGAGAGTGTGAAAGCTCCATAAAGGAAAAAGAAAGCTAGGGGAAGAAGCAAGGGGACCACAAATATAAACAATGAAGGAGAAGAAGGGTGTGGGTGAGAGAGGAATAATAATAAAGCTAAGAAAGTGGAAGGGGAGAGGAATAGACTAATAGTGTGTATGGAGCGAAGGTACGGTGATATATATATATATATATATATATATATATATATATATATATATATATATATATATAATACTGTGAGAGAGAGAGAGTCCGTCTTACTAAAACAAGGTACCGTACTGGTAGCCTAAGTGGAAACATGTGCTTAGAAGGGAATTAAGAAACTGAATGTGGACACTGTCTTCGTGGCGCAATACATAAGTGTGTTGATTTTCGGTGTGAGCGTCCTGGGTTCGAATCCCCGGACTGCCACATGTGTTTGTTAATTTCATTAATCGAGTTTAGGAGTAGAGTTGGTTGGTGGAGAGAACATAATAATATGAATCGGATATAAAATGCATAAAATATATGCTGATAATGTTTGTGGTGTACGTCAAACCCCACTATTCCCCCAGACACGTTTTTATATCATATAGATTCGACATCGGCCATGAATAATGTAGGAGTTCTTGTTTTAGATGACTAGGTTTGTAGCCGGCTCGACGTTCTTTATATCCTCCCAAACTATAGATGCTTCACTGTAACAGTTAACTCGGTGCTTCTTATGGCCACTCCACGATGCCTCCCATAGGGTTGAGAGAGAGAATAATTATAATATAATAATTATAATAATTTTAGAGAGGTTGAGTGGCTCAAGACAATGGGCAGGGGAGATGAAGGATTAAAGGAGAATGCACTAATGGTGAGAGAGAGAGAGAGAGCGAGCGGAAGAGGTGAGGGGGGATGCACACAGAAAATCAGTCTTACAGACGGGTAGAGACAGACAGACAGATAAGCATACAACTAATCACACAGAGTGTGTTGATTTGTACAGGCAAACTATAGCCTACTTTATAAAGAGACTGAAATACATAAACATGATTGATGTTGGGATTTATGCAAAGGTAGATACAAATGGAAAACTTGGTAACCCACAATGTAACACATACACTCACGTTTTGCAATCACTCATTAACTAAAGCCCCAAATATAATGAAAACCTAAGCCTTATGCTTGTGTGTTACTTCAAATTGTCCATGTCAGCACTTAAATCCTTCATCTCTCCAATCTTATTGATTAATTATTCAGATATCTATATAACCCATTCGGTAATTATGTTCTGGCTTACATTAGACGATTTTTGCAATTTAGGGAGATTTATGGTAGACAATGGGTTAAAAACAAAACTTGATCTATTCCTTCAATAATGCAAATAATGTATTGTGGCTAGCACCAGACAATATTATTACCCAGAAAAGGCCAAAGGGTCAATGGCATTAACCCTTTCGTTGCGGGTGACGTTCTGGAACGTCCTGGCAAGTTACAGCAATTTCCAGGCTTTAAAAGCCTGTAAAAACCGTAAAAAACGAGTGTCATTGGGCGGGAGCGTCAGGGGCCCACCTCCGTTCCTCAGAGCAGCGAGCAGCCCACTGAGGTTGACTGTCTCTCGCGCGGGTCTCTCTCTCTCTCACTCACACAACAGTGTAGCCAAGCGAGCGAGTGCTACCAAATAGCAGGTTTCCCGCGTTTCACTGGCACCGCTGCGGGTGAACCAGACCATGTACGGGGCCCGTTCTGGTCTCAGTTTGAAGCTATTTTCGCCTAGTTTTCGGCAGAATACAGTTCATTTAATGCAGATGCTTGATTTATCATTCAGGAGTGCCTGAATATGCCTTAACCCTGGATCACTATCGCTCCAAAAGTGAGATATTCATCTATCGCTGTTGCACATTTGCTACTGCCACTTTAAAAATCCATATCTCCATAACCATTTGGTATTTTGCATTATCCTTCCTACACAACATTAACCTATCATTCCTTAGTATACTCTCAGGTTTAAGGCAAAAGTAAGTTATTCTATCATATTTAATTAACAAAATATATATAGCCACAATATATTCAAATACCAGCATCAAATGTGAAAGTTTTGCAAAATTGGAAATATTTCCTATCAGGTTTCAGAGCCTCTAGTCCAGCATAGGCCTACCCTACCCAAACCAATATGGCCGATCATGTTAGATTAGGCTTACATGCATATACGGTCGAAATATCATAGACCTAGTTACTATATATGGCTCCCAATCTGCCTAAATATGCAAGTATTGCATAAACACAAAAGGTAATTACTTCCTATCGCAGTTGCACCAATGCAACCGGAAAACTTGCTGAGCTGGAGCTGGAGCGGCGTAGGTCTACTCACCATCGAGGCATGCCTCAGACTGCCCTGGCGCAGTCCGAGAACCAAGATATTGCCCGCCAGGGCTGAGTGGCATGAAAATAATCGTTTTTGCGCATGCGTTGGTTGCCCAAATGCACCCTTGATAGTGCACCAGGGCTAAATAGCCCAAACATAGCCACAGCAAAAGGGTTAATATAAAAATTCGTCCATATTAACCCCCAGGTAAAACAAACTATCCTGTACATGCTCTTTGTTGCTCTGCGGCATAATGCCCTCATTCTGGGGCAAGCATTTTAGAACACAGTTTTTACAAAAACTATTTTATAGCAATGTTTACGTAGTTTGTATACAGTTATATTGATTAATTACCAGATCAAGTAAAAGTATATGTTAATAAATCTGTAGCATAATATGCTATCAAATTGAATCATGTGATATAGCAAAACTTGCTTATTCGGATAAAACCTGAAAATATTTTAGAATACTACACTATATATTTATGAACAGTCTCGGTCACAGATACGGATAATTTTGAGCCCTTGAACTGATTAAGTGAGCCTTAGAATTACAAATATCAGGTAAAGAATTAATGAGATGCAATTCAGCCCAACATAGCTTCGAAAGTGTCTTGACAGTTTACCGCGACTGTACATTTCTCTTTTTTTCTGCGTTACTAATATTGCTTTCTCGTTTTCAGGTAAGCCCAGTTGATATTTTGCCTGCTATACACGAGTGATGGCGTGGGTAAGGTAAACACACTGGATTTGATTACGATCATTGGCTTATTGTTCTATCAATGATCTATCTATTTATTGCCGGACGCCTTGCTCCCCTTTATGAGGGTGAGCATAATTATACAAAACGCCTCCAAGCAGGCCTGTCCCCCGTGAGAAGGACAACCCGTGCCAGTTTATTCAAGGACTTACAGGATTGACCCCTCAACTTAGGGTCGGTCCAGCTCCAAGGCCCTCTATGTATCTTTTTAGCACTATTTTGTCTACAGTGGTGGGATCCACCAACCTGCATCACCCTTAGTTGGGCAGTAAGGTTGTATAAGGTTTACTCCCATAGACGGGTTGCCGACCAAGGCGGACGAGTCCTATCCACCCAGATTTTTGTAAGGTTGTCTCCCCTAGAGGGGTTGCCAACCAAGGCTGACGAGTCCCATCCACCCTTATTGTTAAAATGAGTTAAAGCTTGTGCTTTCTGTTGTCATAAGTGCCAATTCTCCACAATGGCGGATTCAATAGCGTTCATATTACGTAACTTTGAAATATTACAGCAAATATCACCGTATCCAAGTATCCATAGCTCACAAGTCATTTCTCCCTCAGTCACTTTGCCTCAATCACAGTAGTTATAACACACTTAACGTAATCTAAGCACCCGCTATATTCACTTTAGTAACATAAACTATCTTAGTCTAACTGTGGTCTAAATTAACGTTTGACAAATACATGCCCTAATGCCGGAGATATGTTCTTCACCTAGTGGACTTGACAAAACTTAGTGCAAGATATACACCCTCCTCTGATGTATAGTACTTTAGTACCACCATATACTGTATATATATATATACAGTATATATAATTCTCTCTCTCTCTCTCTCGCACACACACTTTATTCTTCCAATCCAATCATTGTTGTCCCCCTCCATAAGCCTCTCTCCGTAGCTGTGACAATTCTCACATCAATTATTCCTTTCAAAGTTCCTACCAAAGCACTTCTCCCATCCTTCTTCCAATTCTGTCTCTCCTCCCGTGTCCTTCACTTCCCTGCTTTAGTTCACTTCATTTCGAGACCCGCAGAGGGCTATTAACGGGTAGCATTATGTACGGGAGCGTAGGAAAAGGAATTAGGAAAGAATCGTGCAACATAACTACAGATAACATACACGAATACCTCTTTCTAGACGTTACACCTTAATTATTGTATATATTCCTTGTTGTATTTCATTGACTGCATATTCGTATTCATTCTCCTTTCCTCTCGCTCATTCCATTCCTCCTCTGCTGTTCCAGTCTACATCGAATTTCCTTCTCATTCGGGGTTTCTTTCTGTTCTACTTTCCCCTTATCTTCTTTGATGTACACATTTTCGTCCTTCTTTCCATTCTCGCAACTCTTATTTTGTATGCTCGTCAACTCTTTCTCTTCACATAATATTTGCTTTCAAATTGGGTTTCTTCTCTATAGTGTTCATTGTTTTCTATTCCCTAGTAGGCTACACCTCACTCCACTGCATGCTCTTCTTCATTCTGTGTACTGTCTTTTCCCCTCTCCTCAATTTGGATTACACTCTTCGACTCTTCCCCTTCACACTTCCACTCCACCTGACTTGGCTATATCCGTGCTGTCTCTCTCTCTCTCTCTCTCTCTCTCTCTCTCTCTCTCTCTCTCTCTCTCTCTGTTGTTTTTAGTAACCCAATTCCACATTCTATTTCATCAAACTTTGTATATTTGATGGTGAAAATTAGGAACTAGTTTTGCAATATTGTCTGTGTTATGTTTATCCATATAATAAGGTGATATAGCAGAAAATTACGCGTGGACTTAGAGAGACACCGTAATAATCGACTTTTTGTTTTTCTTATCAATAACACAAATTATCATGCAATTTCAGAACATATTTCCTTGGAAGTTCTAGACTATAAAATATATGATTTTTTATGGTGAACAGTTACATATTGTACAATGTACAGTTTACCACACACATTGCGGTAGGATCACATGCTTTCATTAATTTCATTGGAAGGTGTTTGGTGTTGGGAGTGAAATTAATAAATTAGATTATTAGAATATCCTAGTTAATTTGGCTTCACCGCACCCATCTCCCCAATCCCCCTCCCTCACTCCACCTCCTACCTTCCAGGAAGTGTACAAAGTACAAAGGAGTACAAAGGAGTACAAAGGAAATCAAGCAACAACAGATCTAGTGACCATTCTAGGCTGCTTGTCCTCCAAAACACTGAGGATCAAGTGTCCAAACAGTGGTTTAGAGTGGGTAAGGGAACATTGGAAAGGGAACTACGTGGCAGGACTAGGAAGTTAGTAGGGGACATATGGGTTAGTAACTGAGGGGAGGATAAAATAAACTTATTCATTTACAAACGCAGTCAGTCGCGGGTTTGATGCGAGATATTTGTCTAGGCGGAATTTAAATGAATCAACGGTACTGCAGTCTATAACGTCTCGGGGAAGCCCATTCCACAAGTTGACAACTCGATTGAAGAAGAAATTCTTAGATTCGTGTGAGTTAAAAGATTTACCAATAATTTTGCAACCGTTTCCCCGCGTGTAATTAGATTGGTCGATAGTGAAGTACTTACTACAGTTCATATTGTCGATGCGTTTGATGATTTTGAACACTTGAATTAAGTCACCTCTTAATCTGTGCTGGGTTAAAGGAAATAGATTTAATTCTCTAAGACGCTCTTTGTATGGTTTGTTCTTTAGGCTTGGTATCATTTTGGTAACTCTACGTTGAACTCGTTCTAGCTTGTTTATGTCTTTTTGGTAATAAGGGCACCAGCATTGAACGCAGTATTCCAGAAGAGGGCGGACTAAGGAATTGTAAAGGGTTAGGATTACGTCTTTGGATTTATGCTCAAATGATCTGCCTATAAAGCCAATTATTTTGTTTGCCTTCTTAACAACTTCTGAACATTGTTGACTCGGTTTTAGGTTACTCGATATTGTTACTCCCAGATCGGTTTCTCTGTTTACATTCTTAAGCTGAGTGCCATTCATCGAATAGTTTGCTTTCTCATTTAGGTATCCTATATGTAGTACTTTACATTTATCCGCATTGAAACTCATTTTCCAAATTTGGGCCCAATGTGACAATTTATCTAGATTGTGTTGCATATCGTCAACTTGATCTTTTGAGAGTACGCTATTTGCAATTTTTGTATCGTCAGCAAATTTTGAGATTGTACAGGTGAGACCTTCATCTATGTCGTTGATGTAAATTAGAAAGAGAATTGGTCCTAGTACCGATCCCTGGGGTACCCCGCTACTTACATTGGTCCATTTAGATGCCTTACCGTTTATGACTACTCTTTGCTTTCTGTCGCTGAGCCAATTTTCTATCCATTTCAACACACCGTCTTGTATTCCATGCGCTTTTAGTTTTAGCAGTAAACGTTTGTGGGGAACTTTGTCAAAGGCCTTTTGAAAATAAAGGTATATAATGTCTACAGCTTTACTCTCATCGTAGTGGTTGAGGATATCGTGGAAGAAGTCTAAGAGGTTTGTTAAACAGGAACGTTTTTTACGAAAGCGTGTTGAGTATCTTTAAGTATGTTATTTTCCTCTAAGTGATTTACGAGTCTGTCTCTTATGACCGTTTCTAGCATTTTACATACAACTGAGGTGAAGCTAATTGGACGATAGTTACTGGGTAGGGATTGCTGCCTTTTTTGAATATCGGTGTTACGTTGGCTATCTTCCACTGATCAGGCATAGTTCCAGACTGCAAGGATTTATTGAATAGTAATGTCAGTGGTTTGGAGAGCTCATCCTTAGCTTCCTTTAGAACTCTAGGCGAGATTGTATCAGGTCCAGGCGTTTTATTTACCTTGAGTTTATCTAAACAATTCAATACTTCTCTCTCTGTAACGGTGATATTGCTTAGAACATCTGAATTATCAATCTGAATCGGCGATGGTGTAGGGATATCACTGAGGTCTTCTGTTGTAAAAACTGATGCAAAGAAGGTATTGAGGGCATTACTCATTTGTACTTCGTCTTTGGTGTACCGGTATTCTCCATTTTCATCGACTAACGGTCCAACAGTTGAAGTAACTACTTTTTTCTTTCTGATATAACTATAGAATTCTTTCGGGTTTGTTTTACTTTGATTCGCAATATGGAACTCTAGGGTCTTTTTACTTTGCTTAATTAACTTTTTGGCTTTGCGTCGTAGCTCTACAAATTTCACCCGTTCTTCGTAATTTTGTGAGGATTTTAATCTATCATTAGCAAATTTTTTAGCAAGCAGGCAGTTTGAAATATCTTTATTCCACCATTTGGGCTTATTATTACGGCCTGGACGCCGTATTTTCGATGGTATGCAGTCTTGCACTGCTTTTAGGTAAGTGGTTTTGAATAACTTCCAAGATGTATTTATGTCGTTATTGTTAATTAAAAAGCTCCAGTCAGTTTCTTTAAACATAGCTCTAAGTTTATGAAAGTTTGCTTTCTTGAAATTAGGGACTTTTTCGATGCTACTATTTGGTTCGTTACTAGTAAAGTTTAAAGTGAAAGTTATCGTACGATAGCCGCTGTTACTGTCGCAATTTGTTAAATTTTAATCAAATTGCTAAACTTATTTACCCTAATTCTATTCCCCTCACACAATGTAACGTAAATTATAAAGTTGAACATTTTCTTGATATAAATATAGAGATTGTTAATGAACAGTGCATACTTAAAGTATATCACAAAGTTGATGATTTTAATTTTAACGTAATAAACTTTCCTTTCCCTAGTAGTAATATCGATAGTAAAATAACTTATAATTGTTTTTATTCCCAATTAATAAGATTTTGTAAAATCTGCACTAAAGTAGATGGCTTTTGGGCTAGAGCTAGGTTACTATACAGACTCTTAGTGGACAGAGGTTTTGAGCAAATAAATTGTTCCATAAATTTAATCTTTTTAGGGTCAATTATTGTGACTGTATTCTAAAATTTGACATCAATAATTTTAATCAAGCATTTTTAACTTGAAGTTTCTTGTATAACCTCTGCTTACTTTTTGTCTGTATTTATTGTTTATCTTTTTCTTTTTCTTTTTCTATTATTAATATTAATATTGATGATTTTTTAAATTTATTGTTCTTGTTAAAAGAGTACTCTTTGTTTAAATCTGTTGTTACTTCATATTTTGCAATTATTTGTCTTTATATTATATGTATTCATTGTCGATAGTATCAATTGCTTACTTTTGCGATTTCCTTAATTTATTTGTGCTATAAATGTAGGTTATTTGTAGGGTAGTTATTGATAGGGGTCACTTGAGGCATGCTATGCTTACAGGTACCTACCCGATAGCACTATCGTTAGTGAGTGCTGTACTGTATTTTATATATTATTTTGTAATAGTATAGATATCTTATCAATATTTGTATTTTGTACTATTGTTAATGTCTTGTCATGTTGCAAATTTGATTTTAAATAATATTTTGACATTTAACATGTAGTTTCTTTATTCATGCAGAGTTTAGTAAAATTTGCCAGAACGTCCCGGACTTCCCAAACTTGACTACTTCCTTTAACGTGACGATAGTGCGTTGTTATATGTGCGATTAGTTTGCTTGGGAAACAGATTAACTTGCTCATGTAGTAATGTACACCCTATGTGGTGGATTGTGTTCTTTTATTTAATAATTTTCATTTTAGTAAGCGTTGTTTCCACATAGCGATTTTGATAATTTAATTTGACTTTATATTGTCCTTGTCCCAATTTTGGTTTGTTTGGTTTGCAGGTTTTGCATTTTAATTCATCACCAACATTCAAATTCTCTATTAATTCTTCTTTTGTTGCAAGTACAATGTCAAGAACGTTATTACCACGGGTCGGTGTTTGAACAAATTGATAAAGCGAACTCTCTTGCAAGTTCGTATAAAAGTCATGTCCGGAGTGTGAAGTAAGAGTATCGCCCCACTTGGTCACAGGTAAATTAAAAGTCGCCAAAAAATACGGTATCTTGTGAGTTACTTACATCTGCAATTTGTTCATAAATTTCTCGGTCAGTTTGCACTGATTGAGCTGGAGGTCTGTATATTAATGCAAGTATTAGTTTTGTACCTTTATTATTCTTTATTAGCACAAAAGATGTGTCGACGTTCACAATTTGAGGTTTTGACAAGAGGGTCGGGTTGGGACTTTCTTTGATATAAAATAAAACGCCACCTCCATTTTTATTTATTCGGCTTTTCTCAAACATTACATAACCGGGAAGTGAATACTCTGCTAAAAAGTCTCTATCTACTGTATTGAGCCAAGATTCTGTTATACCAATCACATCATAATTTTCAGTAAACACTAGTTCCTCTAAATCTGAAAATTTATTGCGTATGCTACGAGCGTTTGCATAGAAAACCTTTAAAGTTGCGGTTTTAGAACTCACAGAACGTTCTTTAATCAAATTTTTGGTTCTGATCGGATCTACATTTACATTCATGGCTGACATCGGTCCTCGGTCGTTATCCCTGGCGGTTTTGAATTTGGGTCGTGTTGGTGGAGCTTTATCCAAATTCGCGGTTCTTGACAGATTAGCATTTAATTCCTTCGTAGGTTGCCGCCCTCGCTGTCTTCAGTCCTCCTTCCTGGTTGTCCTTTGCTGAGTCGATTTCTTCTCCGAAAATCCTTCACCGCATCGTTGAGAAGACGCCCAAAACGTGCTGCTCCCACCTGGTTCAGATGAACTCCATCGTCCGAAAACAAATAGTCATCGTAGTAGAAATTGTCCCAGGTGTCGACGAATCCCACGTTTTCCTTCCTGCAGAGGTTTGCTAGACAACGATTTGTGCTGGTGGCTATGTTGTAAAATCGGCTCTCTACACCAAGCCGGGGGACGATTCCTGAGACGATGATCCTTGATGACTTCTCCTTAAACGACTTGATCAGTTGCTGGTACTTTAAAAGCAAATCTTCCGACCGGGTTCGCTGTACATCGTTGGATCCAATGTGGATGACATACATTGTATTAGCAGGGGCCAGCTTAGATACTTCGTCAACTGCAGCAACTACGTCGTCCACACCACCACCAGGGATACAAAAACGCTTCCTGGTCTTAGGTGCTCTGGCGCAAAACTCTGTGAGCTGACCACGTATCGAGTCTCCCACGAGCCAGACTTCTTCTATTTCCGCTTCGTCATCTGAGTCTGCGAGTATCTGGAAGCGGTTTTGACACTCGGTAATCGGTATGGGTTTCCTGGTCTTGGGGCAAACGTTGTTCCTAACAACACGGAAGTTGTCTTGAGGGGGAAGAGAGTTACTATTTGTTTCTTGAGTATCGGAACAATCAGATGAAATGGCTACTGCAGGCGTTGAATTGTTGGCAGTTGACGTTGGGGCGTTGGTGGCTGCTGGAGTTGCGGTGACAATTGAAGTTTGTGGTACTCCAACGTTGAGTGTTACAAACTCTTGGAGTGATTCCAGCTTCATGGTGAGGACGTTGATTTTGTTGTAGGCTTCATCTAATTTCACTGTCAAATTCTCTTGTTGCTGGCAGAGATGGCAGACTTGAAGATCGACAGTAACAAACATGGACTCACCAAACCTACTGGCGCAGTTCGTACAAGTGCGAGGCATGGTAACAGTCAGTTTCTAAAGATCACTTCACTCACTTTAAAACACTTAACTCACTTTAGAAACACTTCAATCACTTCAACCGAAAACAATGTTGAAATACACAACAATAGGTTATCAGGGGTGATAGCCTAACCGAAAACAAAACATTTGAGATACGCAGAATTAGGCTTCCAGGGGCGATAGCCTAACCAAAAGTTTTTTTTAAATTTAAATACGCACCAATAGGCTACCAGCGTTGAATAGCCTAACCGAAAATAATAAAATTGAAATACGCAGAAATAGGCTACCAGGTGTGATAACCTAACCTTAAACAAATATATATATATATAACAGAATATGTAACTAAATATACAATTCACCAAATAGAGATTATATAAAAATAAAGTGTGACCACACACAAGGGGTTAATATACTGTATCAACAGATGGCCCTGGTGTCACTGTAGCCTACTCTTTTTAGATAAAACAAAACAAAATGTATCAGTCAAAGGTTACTACAAGATCGTGCAAGCAACAACTAAAATTACAGATATATATAGCTACAGTAGGATACTAAATACAATATCTACTAGAGTTAATAAGAACAACAGATTGGCTGGCTATAGGCTAGGCTAGGTTTGGATTAGGTTAAAAGCTTGGCAGGTTGGGTTAGGCTAGGTTAGTTTGTACAAATACCACCCTTAGCTTAAAGTAAAATCACTCTGAGGAGAAAAAGTCAAGAATATATCTAGGGGGAAAAGATAAATGAATGCACTTAAATTTACTACAAAATTGGTTGGAATTTAATATGTATAATCCCCAAAAAAAGTTTTACAAAATGGCGTCGGCGTTCGTTCCGGTAAGCAGGTGAGTTAGTACACAATATTGTTTATTAGCAAATTAATATGCAAAGCTTTACTTACATACAAGGCAGTTAAATTGATACTTACTACAGTAGGTAATGGGTAAAATTAGGGGCTACGATTTTATATCAACTAAGAAGAGAGCGTTTGTTTACAAACAAAACAAAACAACAGATGGCGCTAGTGGCGCCCTGTCCGAGTAGGAGTCTTGTGATAAACACAAAGTTTATCAGTCAATACACAGCGAAATATCGTGCAGTGTTACTTACTAAACTACAGGATGGTTAAACGTGCTCTTAACCACCTTTCATGCACAAGAATGAAGAGGATGAGTAGTTAATACTCAAATTATGATCGATATCGTGAGAGCGTTGACAGAGCGTCTGCAGCGTCTGGCGGTAGGGAGGGAGGCTTTTTGAGGGTAGTGAGGGAGGGGGATTGGGGAGATGGGTGCGTCGCTGCCAAATTACAAAATGGTTTGGGTATTGAGGAAGAGTATATGTGGTAAACTGTACCATCAATCAAGTGTTCGTTCCCCCAACCTGCCACTGTGTGAATCCGAATTACTTGAGGGTCGAAAAACGAAGCATTTATAGTGTAAATGGCACTTCTTTCAGGTGCTTCGTTTGTCGAGACCCAGGTGTTTCAGATTCACTCAGTGGCTGGTTGGGGGAACGGACTTTAGTCGTTGATAGTAATTGTCTCGTGGAGCTAAGGAAATAGAATTGTGCATATTTTATTACGATCTGGATAATAAGGATATTACACACCGGCAGTCGGCCAGATAAGAAAGATGATATACGCAAACACATTCACTCGCACTCATCCGTTACATTCACATATCGACTCAAATCTTTTCAGTTTTAATTTGCTGTTGAACTTCTGTAGGTTCAGTCAGCTGAGTCTACGAGTATACCCAAGGGTTCTATCCAAGAGGTGGTGGACATTAAGAATGGGTGTTAACGTGCGACCCTTAGATATTGTATTCCGATGTTTTTACAACACCTCCAATGTGGTATGTAGACTTACAATCACTATAAATTTATATAATATATATCAAGTTCTTCTGATGGCTGGATAATGGTGGTGGTTATGATAGTGAACGTGGTGATATTGCTTCTGAACATGATAATATTAGCAGTGACGACAATGAACAAACTCGCAGGGTTGGGTAGGCAATTTCCTTTCCGCTGCATTTTTATCTTATACAAACAAGACTGTACATCGAAGCTGACTCATTATGGCATGGTTCAATTGCTTACAGTGAAGGTGGTACTCAGTTTACTGAACAATTCTGACATCCTGATAAAATATTTTGAAGCTTTCACTTTATGAGTTATTGTTTTCCCTCACTCGATGTTCACTGTCTCTAGTTTATCACACAATAGTTGACCAGGTACTTGTAGAGGCTACCGTACAAAGGCTTGATCAGTCCGTTGTGGATAAGTTGGTCGTGTAGGCTAGTAGACTAATGGGGCTGATGAACAATTCGTTTTTCTGAACCATAAACATAATGCCGAAAATTGTCATAATATCTTATCACCTTCAATACAAAGGGTTCATATTTATTATAATCTGGCTAATAAATAACGATTGCACTGACTGGAAATATCATATGGGCACAAATGTTCACAGATTACCTTCAGATTCCCATAGTGATTATTATTTTGTTTTTGTTTTATTAATTGAGCTCAATATAACAATCTGATAATGCCCATAATAAAACAATATAATTATACAAAACGTCATCGTACTGGAATAGTTAAGGGGGAACAGGGCCCAAGGAATCCGTGCAACAAACTCTGGTCAGTAGTTTCATATGCTTCCACAAACTACATTTATTTGAAATCTGTACCATTTTAAGATATTTTGCCAAAATACTTATAAAGCAGCAAGACTAACATGGATGAAATAATTACTTCCACACACATTGGTAACCAGCCCCCGACCATATCCTTTGTACAGTACAGTATATAGCTAGGGGGTAAATCAACATAAGAGCGCCGTGTTGTATAGTACCCTTCTACCCCTTTATTTACATCTCTCTCTCTCTCTCTCTCTCTCTGTTTATGTTGATAGTGACGTCGGCAGCGAGGGTAAACAGGGCTTCAGCTCGAGGAGCCCTTTCTTCTCTGTTTGATCTGCTGGGGGAGAAGGAGAGGGAGAGGTGTGGAGCGTGTAGGAGTTGGAAGGAGGGGGAGAAGGGCAATGAGGAGGGAGGCAGAGGCGGGGAGCTGGGAGCGGACGGAAGAAGGAGAATTGGGAATAAAAGGAGATCTGATTGAGTGTGGGAATGAATGCATAGGATGTGATGGGGAGATGATAGAAGGCCGAGTCAAATTCAGTGCAAAGCCAATTATGAGAGCGAGAGAAAGAGAGAGAGAGAGAGAGTTTGGGGGGGTGGGGGGGTATAGGAGACTTGATTTGAAGGAGAGGGTGAATGCATAGAGAGGGAGGGCCAACTTGAATGGTGCGTAAAGTCAATTGATGGGCAAATTGGAATGGTAAGGAGCAAAGGAAACAGGAGTGCAGAGTGGGTTGTGGAAATGCAAGTGAAAGCGAGAATGAATGCAAGGAAGAGACGAGAGAAGTAAAGCGTGAACGAACTGAAACAATTGAATGAAGCAATAATAAGGATTAGGATTTTGTATTAAAGTTTAACGTATTTGAGGGCCAGATGGATGTATGTGTAAAATAAGTAAAATTAGTAGAATACAGAGGAAAGACAATTGAGGGTGACCATGTATGTAGGGTATACGAGAGTTGAGACCCGATTAAAGACGATAATGAATGTATGGCAGAATATGTGGGACATAAAAGAGTGAAAAGTGGGTCGAGGGCAAGATTGAATGTAGGGAGAAATTCAAATAGTAAATTGAGTGGATATCCAGTTGAGAGTAAGAATGACTGTAGTAGAGTAGGAAGAAGAGAAGAGAATAACACAGAAACCCAATTAGCCCTAAGTCAGGAGGAAGGAGATAATGATAATAATAAGTATATTTGTCTAACACAAAGTACAATGATGGTTATGTACACATAATTCATTAGACAAGGCTCGTATATGAAACATCGGTTTATCTGTTAAGTGCCTTATATATATTGCTATTATTTTCCGTTTACTTTTGCAATTATGCTGTAGTAAATATTATTTTAAAAGAGTAAATGCTATAAAATATATTAAACATTTACAAAATGTTAAATTTATTGTTAGGAAAGCAAACATTACGTAAATAATTATTACAATATTTAAGTCTGTGTAAATACATCGCATCAATACGATTAAATTTATATAAGCAACAACAAAATGTCTTAAGACAAATTTAATTTTGATATAATAAGGGCTATATGTACTTACAGTGATTGAGTATTTGGATAATTAGTTATAAAATACTGCTTTAGGCACCGCTTAAACCTGCTTACATTGGATAGAGTTTCCATTTCATTAGTTAAGCTATTATAATGTTGTCTTCCATAATGCTTCATATGTGTTTCAGACTGGGAAGAAGTAACTAAAATAAGTATTGACACGGAATAATCTCTTAATTGGTATTTGCCATTATGAATGTTAACGAAATAGCCCATACAAATATTTGTACACAACAGGTTAAACATACAACTTTATTTATGTCAGGCAATGATAAAAGTTACTATTTTTGGAATGTATTATTTGTAGTCTCACTTTGATAGTCCCTCAGTAGTTATTACAAACATTTGCATAATGGTACCGGTTAGTGGCCTATGAGCCTCCTCCCTCGCAGCTCCCCTGACGGAATTACAGTAGATGAGATATGAATAATATATGGATTATGGATTAACAAATGAGTAATTCTTTATTAAAGTACATATATTGATGTCTTTTAGTTAGGTAGATCTCAAACCACGTGTGACCAGCTCCTATGACCACATAATGATTAAAGTCTGCCAACATCTGATCTACAGTGTCAAATGCCTTTGACAGGTCGAGAAAAATACTGAGTATACATTCTTCCCTATCAACGCCGTCAACACATGATCAGTGAAACTGCAGAGCAGTTTTAGTTTATTCTTAAAGTTGGAATGCAAACTGTAATTATGTAATACCAAAGTAGAATGGAACATGAAGCCAATGAAGTCAATGAAGTGCCTATGGGGTGTAGAAGAGATAGACGTAGAAGTGAGTTAGACTCCAATAAAATGCATGAATTAATATACTGAAGTATATTAAAGTATAAAAGTAAAATAGATTGGAAACCTAAATGAGAATAACTTAAATAGGGGAAACAAATATGGAAGTATGATCAACTTGAATTATAACCAATTGAGAGGAATAACTGATGAATTTAGTGGAAAAATAGAATCAAAAGAAAACCTACTTGGAACCGATAATTATTGTATGAAAGAAAGTAAAATAAGGGAAAATACGAATGGTATACCAAACCAATTGGTAGGGAGACTTCATGGTGGGAGGAAGGGGTAAAGTAGAAAAGAACGGAAACCCAATTGGTCAGAACGTTGGGCGGAAGATGAAGATAAACTAGAATGTTGATTAAAGGAGAGAATACATGTTGGGAGGAGAGTAGAGAGATGAAGGAAAGAACATTTAATGGAAAGTGAAGAAAAGGATACTCAAAATATAACAGTTAGTCCATCTCGGTATCAAAGTTATTATATAGTTGAATTATGTACAGTCATGTTCAATATTCTTGTCACATGTCTCCAACTTCGACCATAATATTCTCCCTAGCTGCAAAACGAAATTAGTTGATAAATCTCATACACAAAGCTTATATAGTATAGCTTTGGTTAATAATATATTTGTCTTGGGGATAAAGAAATTACTAATTTATATATTGGTGAGAGGACCAACGACTTATAACCTTGGCTGTAAGAGGACGCAATACCTACAGTACAATGCAAAAATTATGGGTATGAAACTGGTAACTAAAGTGGCCATAATAATCTACCCTCATACATTTTATCTATATTCGTAGTTAACAACCCATGACATATATAGATAAAAAGGTACCAGTGTACCAATGTCTGTATACTATTCTATATCCCCTTGATATTACACAGCGTACTGGTACGCTTTAAACCCATACAAAATAATGCAACGATATAAGATATTTAGGCACCCGGTCCATATCCACTATTTAACAGAAAATGTTATGTATTATATATATATATATATATAATACTATTAGTCCATCCAGCGTTTGGGGGTTTATTGCCGTGTGTATTATTATTTTTGTTTAATTGAGGATAATTAGCGTGCTTTAGTTTGCTTACTATTCTGAGTTTTGTTTTGCCAGTTTCGAATAGTTTATTAAGGTTATCCCATAAGTTAACAAATTACCGTCTCCCCCAAACACCCTTCAAGCTTAAACAATAAACGAAAAAAACGCCCACAAGCCTAAGGCCGGTTTATCGTTCTATTTGTTTGATAGAAAGGCAGTATTTTCGATATGAAATTTAACATGGACAATTGATGTGTACTATTACACATCACTATATTCGCACTATCTTGACTGATTATTGCTATTTTACTCACTCATGTGACAAACCAGTGAGTAAAATAGAAATAATCAGTCAAGATAGTGCGAATATAGTGATGTGTAATAGTAGTATCGATAACACTACACATGTAACTGATAGTAAAGATGAGATTACTGATAGAGTAGAATTTCCGTCTAGAGCTAGTAGTTCAACAGGAAATAATAAGTTAGCTAAAAACAATAGAAAATTAGTTGCAAATAAAAGTAATAGGTTGAGGGTATATTATACAAATTGTAGGAGTTTATGTAACAAAATGAACGAACTTAGAGCACTCGTTAGCACAGAAAATATAGACATAATAGCGCTAACTGAAACGTGGATTAATACAGAATCTAGGCATTTTTTAGCAGAATTTGATATTCCAGGATATAGTTTGTTTAAATATGACCGAACAAGTAGGAGGGGCGGGGGTATAGCAGTGTTTGTCAGGAGTACATTAAAAAGCTGTATTAAATCAGGTATTAGACTAAATAATGATAATGAAAGTGTTTGGGTAGAGGTTAACGAAGGTAGTGAGACCATAGTTATTGGAGTTATATATAGACCGCCTAATATGAGTAGAAATGGCGGAACATCGTTATGGGAGGAAATTAAAATGGCATCAAGGTTTAGCAATGTGTGCATTATGGGGGATTTTAATTTTCCGAACATTGATTGGCAGCACCAAATAGGCGACTCCGATTCAGTAGAGTTTATTGAGGTTGTACAAGATAGTTTTTTATTTCAATTCATAGATACGCCGACTAGAGGTATTAATATTCTTGATTTAGTTTTCAGTAACAATGAACATATGATAAATGATGTAGAGATTGGTGACCACCTAGGAAATAGCGATCATAAATCTATTTATTTTAATATACAATGGACAGGGAATGCTAAAGAGAATACGACACTTATCCCAGATTTCAGAAAAGCCGATTATGGTGGGCTAAGAAGAGACTTAAGGGTGGACCCTATTGTTAAGCAATTAAGTCAGGATATGCCAGAGTTAAACTTGCCACCTACATATAACCAGTTTATTGCTTCACTCCACAATGCTCAAAATAAATATATCCCTAAAAGAAAATTTAGATCGCCGCAGAACCAACCAAAATGGATGACTAATAAGCTAATAGATCTTATAGGAAAAAAGAAAGGAATATATAGAAAAATTAAGAAAGGCGAAAATCATTACATATATACTATCAGATTCTATCAAGACAGGTCAAAAAGGAAATCAGGAAAGCAAAAAGAAGTTATGAAATAAGGATAGCCAGTGACTCAAAAAATAACCCTAAAGCTTTTTATCAACTATATAAATCTAAAGTTAGAGATATAATAGGCCCCCTAAAAACTTCAATAGGAGAAATAACAGAAAATGATTTAGAAATGTGCAGTACATTAAATAGTCAGTTTCTTTCCGTTTTCACGAATGAAAATTTGGCACAGATTCCAGAAGTCAATATGGTATATAGTGATAGTATAGAAAATATGTTAAGTACAGTTAGTATAAGTAGAAATGATGTGCTTAAGGAAATTGACAGACTGAAACCTCAAAAATCGCCTGGTCCTGACGAGGTATATGCTAGAGTATTAAAAGAATGCAGAGATGAGTTAAGTAGCCCATTAGCATTTTTATTTAACAAGTCTTTAGAAACAGGTTTAGTTCCAGAAGCTTGGAAGCTTGTAAATGTAGTTCCGATCTTCAAAAAAGGTGATAAATCGATAGCATCCAATTACCGTCCCATTAGTCTCACATCAATCATAGGAAAGTTGCTAGAGTCTATTATTGCTAGGAAAATTAGAAGCCACTTAGACAAATTTAATTTAATAAATTCTTCTCAGCATGGATTCACTCAGGGACGTTCTTGCCTTACTAATTTGCTTAGCTTTTTCTCAGAGGTATATGAAGCAGTAGATAGTGACAAGTCATATGTTATTATTTATTTAGATTTCAGTAAAGCTTTCGACAGAGTCCCTCATGAGAGATTGATGAGAAAGGTTGAGGCACATGGAATAGGAGGATCGTTGTTGGGATGGATTAGGTCATGGCTAACTGGTAGGAAACAGAGTCAGCATAAATGGTACCAAGTCAGAGTGGGGAGCAGTCAAAAGTGGTGTCCCCCAGGGATCGGTATTAGGTCCCCTGTTGTTTCTTATATACATAAATGACCTAGATTTAGGTATAACTAGTAGGATAAGTAAATTCGCAGACGATACTAAAATGGGGAGATCAATTGATTCAGATAGCGATATAGAGTGCCTCCAAAGGGATCTAGATACCTTACATGAATGGTCAGTAAATTGGCAGATGAAGTTTAACACTGATAAATGCAAGGTATTAAAGATAGGGAAGATGCATACAAATGTTAAATATAAACTAGCTAATTTAGAATTAAAAAATTCAGACTGAGAAAGATCTAGGTGTGTTTGTTAGCAATGATTTGAAGCCTAGAAAACAGTGTATAAGCGTTCGTAATAAGGCAAACAGGATTCTCGGGTTCATCTCTAGGAGTGTGAGTAACAGAACTGCTGATGTTATCTTAAAACTTTACTTGTCATTAGTGAGACCCCATATGGATTATGCTGTCCAATTTTGGTGTCCTTATTACAGAATGGACATAGATTCATTGGAGAGAGTACAGCGTAGAATGACAAAAATGATTCATAATATTATAAATCTTTCGTATGAAGAAAGGTTGAAGAAATTAGGTTTACATTCGTTAGAGAGACGCAGAGTTAGAGGGGATATGATAGAGGTGTTCAAGTGGGTTAGTGGGATTAACAAAGGGGACATGACAAATGTACTAAAGCTCAGTGATAGCGAAAGAACTCGTACCAATGGTTTCAAATTAGATAAATTTCGTTTCAGAAAAGATATAGGCAAATATTGGTTTGGTAACAGAGTTGTAGATGGGTGGAATGGACTACCAAGTGCTATAGTGGGGTCTAAAACGGTAGGGAGCTTTAAGATAAAATTGGATAAACATATGGACGAGAAGGGTTCGGTGTGAAGGGGGATCAGCCGGGTTGGGCCAATCAGCACTCTGCATACCCCCATAATCCTGCGTTAATCTCTAACCGTTTTGGTAAGATGATCCTCAGGGTATTAGAGTGTTGAGCCTATAATTGGGCTTTGTAATTGAACTGGGGTTGTGTGGGACAGGGATCTGCCTTGCTTAGGCCAATCGGCTTTCTGCAGACTCCCATTTTCTTATGTTCTTATGTTCTTAAGACTGGCAACTTCAATAATGCATGAACACTTCATATCTTATTTTCATTTACTGACAGTGTAAAAATATCCGAACACATGTGTCGTCTATTGCTTGGCTTAAACACCACACATGGTCACTAAGATACATAAACCGAGCAAGTGCTAATCCGAATAAAGCTGCGGATGATTATACTTCAAGCTAAAACTAAGAGTGTTTAGGTCAGGAATACAACATATTTTGTGTGTGAAGTATTGAATTGCCCCTTTGAATACTAGATAATCACATACCGATATTGCGTCTGTCTAGGTAGTGGAAGTGATTATGTATGAAAAGTTTAGAATTTCCAATTTGTATTTATATATTAGATGGGACTGTGTGTATGAATAATATATTATTTCAGACTACTATTTGGATATGCATTAATCTGTTTTGGTGATTATATAAAACCAGTTCTCCACAATATTTGTCTGGTTTCATGTATTGGTGACAGTTCAGTGTTACGGCTGAATCATCTCATGTGTTGCTTAAATTACATTGAAATAGGAAACAAAACCTAAGGTACCGTATATTATTTTAGGTACGGTAGGTGAATTATTGTATAACTTTACTTTTGGAATTATCAGACCAGTAGTGACCTCTACCAGCGTAGAGGAAGGATATGATAATGACGATGATGATGATTATTATTATTTTTAGTATTTTTATTTCATATAT
>JBAKBP010012667.1:0-66340 GCA_037953745.1 Lithodes maja | reverse complement strand
CAATCGGCTTCATATGTGTAACACAAGTCAATTACCCTTCTCCCTTCCCCCAACCAACCCCAAAACCACCCTCCCACCCATACATTCCGATACCATAAAAGTCTCTGTAGTCTATAGTGTCTTTTCAGCTACTTTCGGGACCCATGGGGACCTGATTTCTGGCGAGGGGAGTGTTTTTTTTTTTACCATTATCCTTCCTTTCTCTCCCAACTTAATAGATTTAGCCCCCCCCCCCCAAAAAAAAAAAAAAAAAAAAATCTGGCTCTGGCAGAAGCACCGTCAAAATTGGCTGCTGGCACTCAGCGGGTTAAAGGTTACAAGGATGAATGGTCTCTCCTCTTAAGGTAGGTTCACACATAGGCGAGTCGGAGTGCGAGGCCAACGCGAGTCACACTCGCCGCATACTCACCATGATGGAGCCCGAACCCAACGCGAGTAGCATCTGATGCGAGTATACACGCATGTAACACGAAAATAACACGAGTTTACATGAGTTTACACGAGTTTACACGAGTTTACAGGAGTATCCGCGAGTGTCGGCGAGTGTAACACGACCCCAACACGCACCCAAAATTTGAAAAATAACGGTCAAATTCCAAGGTACGAATAGTGCGAGTTTAAGGGAGTCTACACGAGTGTCACAGGAGTTTACACGAGTTTACATTAGTTTACACGAGATGAACGCGAGTCTACAGGAAGTTTACAGGAGTGTATGGGAGTCTAACACGAGTGTGTGCGAGTGTTGGTGAGTGTCAGGATACGTATATAAAAGAGGCCCCCACTGGCACCATTATTCACACCACGCAACACCACCACGGACGGACGTACTCTGCAGGATACAGCCCAACCCACCCACCCACCAACACACCATGTCCATCAGGAGGCGGAGAGCGGCAGCTGTGCTCATACTGAAAATGCAGATGCGTCTCCTAGACCTCGAGGAGCTGGAGGAGAAGGAGGCTGAAGAAAGACGTCAAGGGGAAAGGCCACGAATGAGAGTTTGGGCTAGGAGGTGGCTACTGAGACGGCCACAGTTCGGTGTGTACGAACAACTTATGGAGGAGCTTAAGAGAGAGGACCCCAAAGGATTCCGGAATTTCCTACGTGTGGACGTCCACCTGTTTAGGGAGTTGGTGGCACGTGTCGGGCCTAGGGTAGAGAAGCAGGACACCTTCTGGAGGGATGCTTTGTCATCTGGGCTGAGAATTGCAATCACACTCCGCTACCTGGCCACTGGTGACTCATATCCTAGCCTACAGTACGCGTTCCGTGTGGCCCGGAACACCATCTCCCTCATTGTGCCTGCAACATGCGAAGCCATCATTGCAGAATACCAGGAGGAGGTTGGAGGTTATACGTTGCCCCAGGACACCGGCGGAGTGGAAGGATGTTGCCAGTGAATTTGCCAAGCGCTGGGATTTCCCACATACCGTTGGTGCCATCGACGGAAAGCACTGTGCCATCAAATGCCCTCCAAATGCCGGTACAGAATTCTACAACTACAAAGGCTTCCACTCCATCGTGCTCATGGCTATTGTAGACGCCGACTACAAGTTCCTCTACTGTGACGTGGGTAATCACGGTAGCTCCTCAGATGGTGTTGACCAGCCTTGGACAACAACTCTGACTCCTCTGATATTGATGACAACCTGCAAGAGTATGCAGATGATAGTGACAGTGATAGCGACACTGCCTGACTACTCGGTGAGTATGAATATATAAAATTTAATGTAACAATAGAATAGAGTAATAATGCATTTTAGTAAGGTAAAATTGTTAAACAATAGCAATCTTTACACAAGAACATTATAGTAACTAGCCATCAAATTCCTTCCTTAGATTAACATTTTGTAAAATCATGTCCTTCCCAAGCTGAATAAAATATCCCAAATTAATTAATTAACAGTAATACTAGCTTACTTTCTATAATAATAAATCAATAACATTAAAGTAGCAAAATTATTACTCTATTCTTGTGTTTTACTTATTCATTATTATTCACCATGTCTTCCTCCATTTTCTAATCTTTATTATCGCTTATTAATTTTATAAAATTATGTTTCTATTATCTTACCCTACCCTTCCATGTCTTATTATTATTCACTGATAATATTATTTATGTTTTATTGTTATACATTTGCTTTTTCTCAACGTTTCTACAGTATTGAATTGATATGGGGTTATAAAATCATGGGATTATTTCAATCACACTCACGTTACTATTAATTACAAGCAATTTATTATTATTTTTTTTTGTGGTTCATGGCTAGATACTATTTTCCGAACATTTTGATAACAGTCACCTCTCTCCTTAATCGGGTCTGATAGTTACAGCTTTTTATAAGTCGGCAAACTTCAGACGCGATTTACTCCTTTTTTTATTTTGGGCAACTATCATGTTCTGCGATAAATTACAAGCAATTTATTATTATTTTTTGTTGTGGTACGTGGCTAGATACTATTTTCCGAACATTTTGAAAACACTGTCACCTCTCTCCTTAATCGGGTCTGATAGTTACAGCTTTTTATAAGTCGGCAAACTTCAGACGCGATTTACTCCGTTTTTTATTTTGGGCGGTCAACACGTTCCGCGAATGAGCGCCTCATTTATTTGTTTATAATGCTGGGGTCACACATTCACGTATATTGCTCCCGTCTGGCGTATCGCCAATTTATGTAAAGATGCGAGTAGCTCCTGCCGTTGAACGCCCGTTCTTCCACGTCTATTGCACTTCCCGACAGACGTAGCGTAACGTGGCCAGTGTTACGTCAGACGTAATGGAGTCGTATTGAACTACGTACGTGTTTGCGACGTGCGTAAGCATAGCCCCGTTCGATCTCATGGGCTACCCGATTTGCGGGAAGACAGGCCACGCCCATGCCCCGCCCCCACAAGACCGGCGTAGCTGAGGCCGCACGTCTTGGGATTTGTTAGGTCGTACCTGGACCGGTTCCGGCCAATCGTAGGCACACACCGTCTGACCAAACACAGACAAAGACAGTCTTTGTCTACCACGTAGGTCTGGGTTGGAATCTGGGAACTACAAAAGGGCAGGAATGGCCACACCATTCCCATTCCCAGTCCTTCATCGGCACCATGAACAACATCGCGGAATTCATCCTGGAGGAGTTCAATTTTGTGAACTCCCTAAAGCAAGGTTCACACATTGGCGAGTCGGAGCGCAACTCCAACGCGAGTGATGACATTTTTGCACTCGCCAATGATTATCCCAAATTCGCCGACACTCGCTGACACTCGCACAGACTCGCGGCGGACCGCGTAGACTCGCGAACGCGGCCAAAATTTTTGTACAGACACAAAAATTGGAGAGTCAAGTGGGAGTAGGACGCCAACTCGCATAGAGTCGCGTAGACTCGCGTAGACTCGCGTAAACTCATGTAAACTCCTGTAGACTCGTGTGACACTCATGTAGACTCGCGTGACACTCACGTTGTACTATTTAGAAATTTAATGATCGCGAGTCTACACGAGTCCACGCGGGTCTACGTGAGTCTACACGAGTACAACAGGAGTCTACACTATAGTAAACAACCAATATTGCCAAAGGCGAGTTTAACGGGAGTCAATCAGGAGTCAACACGACGCTAACGCGAGTTAACACGGGGTAACGCGAGTGTAACACGCGTAAACGAGAGTACCCACGTGGTGGTCTGGATTTCACAATATATGTCGCGAGTCTATGCGAAACAAACACGAATTTACGCGATATTAACGTGAGTCTATGCGAGTCTATGCGAAACCAATGTGAGTCTACGCGAGTAACGGTGAAACTAACGTGAGTCGACGCGAGTGGTGTGCGACTGCTGGCAACACCGCGCGAGTAGGTGGCACCACCGCGTCAATACCCCCTATATAAAGGGACTGCCCGCGGTGCTCGTCCACTCTCCACCGTGACCCCACCAAGGACCCATTGACCCGGGCCGCACAGTGACCCACGCTGCCCTACCACGCTGCCTGCCCTACCACGCTGCCCTACCTGCCTGCCTTACCACACTGCCTGCCCTACCACGCTGCCCTACCTGCCAGCCCTGCACCATGCCTTTGCCCAAGGAGAAGGTGGCGGCCACCAAGTCTCGGAAGGGTGGTGATGGTGTTGTGAAGAAAGGCAAGGCTACACCTTCCGAACAACCCCGCATCGCACCCCTTGCCAGAAGGCCTGTTGCGTCGCAAGACTTGGACGACTCGAATGACATTGTGCCGGACAGCCAGCCCAGTGGACATGAGGACATGGACGTGTTTGATGGAGATATTGATGCTGACGACAGCCAGGATACTCGGACTAGCCAGGATACTCAGACCAGTCAGGACACCCAAGGTAGCCTCAGTGACAGTGATGATGATACCCTTGACCCCCCTGTCAGCGCGGGCCCTGTGCGTTATGGCGCCATTAAGAAGAATAAGTTGACAAGGGTGATCTTGAGCGACGAGACTGAGGACATGCTGGCCGAGTGGGTGAAGGACACCCCCATGTTATATATGAAGCGTAGCAAGGCCTACAAAGATACGCGCAGGAAACTCCGCGCCTACGACGAGAAGGCTGCTACCCTGGGTGTTAATGTCACAGGTAAGTACCCACAACAAAACATGCAGCACGCAATATTAATTGTAATAAGTGATTGAATACCTTGATGTTGTGTTCTTGGTTTGATTCCATGTGATTTATACGTGAAATACATAATTACTATTATGTTAAAGTTTGCTAAATTGGCATATATGTATGTGTGTTGCCAGTATCATATACATCCCTCTACGCTTGTATTTAACAGCATTAACTAATAATGTATTATCAAGCCATGTTTGGCCTGTGAAATTACGGATATAAATCATATATATAAAGGGGCCTTGCTTAATAAATATTACTCTTTACACAGGCGCTAATCTGGCACATTGGGTACGCAACATGCGGTCAAGGTATTCAAAGCTGAGCGATATGAAGAGTGGAGCGGGAACACCTGGGACATTCGAGGGCAAGCCACTATCAGAGAGGGACACCTGGATCATGCAGAAGTTTGCCTTCCTCAAAGGGCACATCTCCCGCGTAAAGACCAAGGTCACAGCTAAGGTTAGAACTAATATAAACATACCTAATATGTGTGAAAACAATATACTGTATACTTAAATAACTGTTCGCTATCACATTTGGAAAATATTATTTAACCATGTATACCTCGGTGAGACTTTTTCTATTGCACTAGACATATCGAAAGCCTTCGATAGAGTCTGGCATAAATCTTTAATTTCTAAACTACCCTCCTTCGGTTTCTATCCCTCCATCTGTGCCTTTGTCTCTAATTTCCTTTCCGGCCGTTCCATAGCTGCGGTTGTGGACGGCCATTGTTCACTTCCTCACCCTATAAACTCTGGTGTTCCTCAGGGCTCTGTCCTATCTCCTATTCTCTTTCTAATTTTTATAAATGATCTCCTTAACTGTACCTTAATTCCCATCCATTCATACGCAGACGACTCAACCTTACACTACTCCATTAGTTTTTCAGAACGCCCCAGCCAGCAATCCCTCAACGACAAACGTAATGAAGCCATAGAACTCTTAAATTCTGATCTAAATACTATTTCCAATTGGGGCAGAGAAAACCTTGTTAACTTTAATGCTTCCAAAACCCAATTTCTCCATCTATCTACCCGTCAGGATCTCCCAGCGGACTATCCCTTATTCTTCAACAATACAAAAATCAACCCTTCATCTTCTCTCAATATTCTTGGTGTCTCTTTTTTTTCTGCTCTCATTTGGAAGGACCATATTACCCGTCTTGCTAAGGCAGCCTCCCAGAAGCTGGGTGTGCTCAACCGCCTTAGGGGGTTCTTTTCCCCTGCACAGCTTCTTGCTCTGTACAGGGGCATAGTGCGCCCTTGTATTGAGTATTGTTCACATGTGTGGGGAGGTTCCTCTCACACCGCTCTCCTAGACAAAGTTGAAAGGAAGGCCTTTCGTATCATTAACTCCCGTCCACTCACCAACTCTCTGCAATCTCTCTGTCTCCGCCGCAATGTTGCATCTCTCTCGCTATTCTATCGCTACTATAATAATCAGTGTTCCTCAGAGCTATCCCAGTGCATACCACCTCCTTTACGTAGGGCACGTGGTACCCGTCTTGCAACTCAATCCCACCCCTACTCTGTGCAACTCTCCAACCCAAGAGTGAAACGTTACTCTCAAACTTTCTTCTACTCAACATCTGAGCTCTGGAACTCTCTCCCAGAATCAGTCTTTCCCTCTTCCTATGACTTAAATTGCTTCAAACTCCGTGTGTCCAGGCATTTTGGCTCGAACGTCCCTTGATTTTGGCCCTGTCACTCTTTCAACTATGGGAGAGGCACTCGCTATAGGCAGTTATGCCTTTTGCCTCCCTCAATCACATAGAAAAAAAAAAAAAAAAAAAAAAACCTAGGTTATTAATGTCTGTTAATAACGTGCTTATCTTGTGCATATGATTTTATACATATATTAATTCATGGCTGTTAATATCATGCTTATCTTGTGCATATATACTTGAATTCATACATTTATAATTGAAGGCTTCATGTAAACATAAAAAGTATTTTCTTATATTTATTTATATTGTCAAGGTACATATATTTAAGTATATTAAAATAGGTTAAAGGTCTTATTTATATAGGATATATTAATGTTTTTGTGTTTCAGTTTCCAAACCCGACCGATGACTTCTCGCCGGATGTGAATGTGGAGGTGATTGGCGAGGACGAGAGTGATGGAGAGGACACTGCCATGCCCCCTCCAACCAACACAACTCCCACTGCCAGGTCCAGCAGCCAGAACAAGCGCCGGAAGTCTGTTGAGACATTCTCACCTGTGGAGGTAAATATGAAAACATTTAACATATGTCATTATGAGAGTATATTAGTCATTACGAGAGTATTATGTAAATCCTATGTTCGTGTACGCTGTAAACCGCAAACAATTCCTGTAGAGGAAGACATATGCATCTGGAGGAGAAAAACATAAAAACGTTATTAGCATAACTTACCATGACATGTATGTATTATTTTATAAGTACCAAAGGTGTTTAACCTGCATACTCTTGTTTCTCCAGCTGAGTGCGACGCACGCGGGAGGCGATGCGGGAGGACATGTCACGCCTGGTGACATCCCTGGTTGGGAAGGAGACCAAGTATGGACAGTTCGTGGGGTACTTGGAGCAGCAGCTCGAGAGGCTCCCTGACGCTGTAGGGGAGATATTGTCACGGAGGATAATGCAGCAAGACCTTCAGGCCAGGGATGAGGTCACCCTCTCCACGTCACCCCAGATGTTGCTACCAGCAAACCCCCCGCAGTTGCACACCACACCATCAGGCCCCCCGCAGTTGCACACCACACCACCAGCCCCCCCGCAGTTGCACACCACACCACCACAGATGCAACCCCAGCCAGGACCATCACGCATGCCAGCAGCCTTCACAAACCCCACATTCCAAGAGCTGATGGCTGGTACGCCATTCAGGTCTCCTGCACATATACATGAATGGTGGGCGGGGTCGCTTACCCCTA
Organism: Lithodes maja; assembly: GCA_037953745.1. Lineage (NCBI taxonomy): Eukaryota > Metazoa > Arthropoda > Malacostraca > Decapoda > Lithodidae > Lithodes > Lithodes maja. Next base: position 58,793 of record JBAKBP010012667.1, on the reverse strand, counting down.
CACATGGCGCCAACATTGCAACACCGGTTCCCTCAAGCCCAGCTACTAGTAGGCCACCAACACCATGGTTCCCTCAAGCCCAGCTACTAGTAGGCCACCAACACCGGTTCCCTCAAGCCCAGCTACTAGTAGGCCACCAACACCGGTTCCCTCAAGCCCAGCTACTAGTAGGCCACCAACATCGGTTCCCTCAAGCCCAGCTACTAGTAGGCCACCAACACCGGTTCCCTCAAGCCCAGCTACTAGTAGGCCACCAACACCGGTTCCCTCAAGCCCAGCTACTAGTAGGCCACCAACACCATGGTTCCCTCAAGCCCAGCTACTAGTAGGCCACCAACACCAGGGAACTTCCTATAAACAAGGTTGAACACCAAAGTCAACACCCCCAGGCCTGGGGATGACGAAAATGTGTGAAACCTTTGTGTATAATATTAATAAAGTCATAAATCCCCCAGTGATGGGAATGACGAATATATATAATACTATGTCTACACATAAAATGAATATCTCTTATTATTTCTATACTTTCTGATATATATTTATATACTATATTACTTTCGGCTATATATTAACATGCTATATATCTATGTTTATGAATAAAATAAATTAATGTGCCTCCAGCTGTTGTTTTGGATCCAAACTATATTATTAGAGTTTATGGGTAAACATTCTCAAGAAAGGTTCCTTTTATAAACAGGGCAAAGACTTGTCAACAGAGACAAAATATAAGTTAATATGAATTCAAGTTGTGTTATAAATAATATTGATATTAACATCGATAATGAAGACAGGAAAAGAAGAAATATAATATGATTGAAATAGGTTTCTGGAATAATATTGATAGTAAAACATAAATAATGATGTGCAATATATGCAAAGAATATATAATGACAAGAAATAATATACAGATTGATATCCAACATGAAATATAAATAAATAAAAAAATATACATTAAATATTATATATTAAACATTATGAAACGACATAGGCAAAGGTGAGCACCATAATATATGACACTTTATAAAAAGCGATTAACAAATAGAGAATATATATTAATGAGGTTTAATTGATTTAAAACATGATTAACAACATAATAAAAATATGTAAACTACAAAAATATTAATGAAAGCAATGGCAAGATATGGATACATACCTTCCTATCAGGTCGTTCTGCCAGGGGACACTGCCACTGGGTGATGAGCAGTAGTCGGTGAGGTGCTGGTGTTGCCTCTTGGCCTGGGCTGTCACGACATTCCTGGATAGTCTCTCGAGGGGATTCAGCCTGTCCCGCACCTCCCTCCAACCACCAGGGATGATAGCATGCGTCTCAGGGTCCTCCTCGTCCGCTAGGTTGGCGTGGTGATTAGGGAACCTCATTCGCATAAGGTTATGCATGCAACAGCACGCCATCACCACAGACTCAACACGGGACGGGTGGAGGGGAATGCTGTGGAGAAGGCACCTGAACATGAATTAGGGAGAGAAAAAACATGTAGATTTAAACACTGAATAGTATAGTTCATATTAAATAGGGAAATAAAGGTTAGGATCATTTTTAGTCAAAACTGGACTTGCAGACGTGGACGACTCACACTCTGTGGATGTGGGGGAGATGTATTAATCCATATTAATTATAGGGATAATGGTTACGAGCATGTATATTTAATACCTGACTAGTATACTTCATATTAGTAGGGTACCATCACCGATACCTGTATTTCTGGTCAAACATTTCACATAATCAAACACATACCTGCTTGCCATGATGCCAAAGGCGTTCTCAACAACTCTGCGAGCCCGGGACAGTCTGTAGTTGAAGATCCGCTCCGGTACAGTCAGTTGCCGGGTAGAGTGTGGCTTCATCAACCACCTTCGCATGGGGAAGGCGTCATCACCCACCAGGAAGTAGGGAACAGGTGTGTCGTCGTTGGGCAGGGGTTCGGCAGCAGGGAGTCCCAGGGTGCACCCATCCAATGCTGCTCTGATATTCGTTCTTATAAAGACCCCACCATCTGAGGAGCTACCGTGATTACCCACGTCACAGTAGAGGAACTTGTAGTCGGCGTCTACAATAGCCATGAGCACGATGGAGTGGAAGCCTTTGTCGTTGTAGAATTCTGTACCGGCATTTGGAGGGCATTTGATGGCACAGTGCTTTCCGTCGATGGCACCAACGGTATGTGGGAAATCCCAGCACTTGGCAAATTCACTGGCAACATCCTTCCACTCCGCCGGTGTCCTGGGGCAACGTATAACCTCCTCCTGGTATTCTGCAATGATGGCTTCACATGTTGCAGGCACAATGAGGGAGATGGTGTTCCGGGTCACACGGAACGCGTACTGTAGGCTAGGATATGAGTCACCAGTGGCCAGGTAGCGGAGTGTGATTGCAATCCTCAGCCCAGGTGACAAAGCATCCCTCCAGAAGGTGTCCTGCTTCTCTACCCTAGGCCCGACACGTGCCACCAACTCCCTAAACAGGTGGACGTCCACACGTAGGAAATTCCGGAATCCTTTGGGGTCCTCTCTCTTAAGCTCCTCCATAAGTTGTTCGTACACACCGAACTGTGGCCGTCTCAGTAGCCACCTCCTAGCCCAAACTCTCATTCGTGGCCTTTCCCCTTGACGTCTTTCTTCAGCCTCCTTCTCCTCCAGCTCCTCGAGGTCTAGGAGACGCATCTGCATTTTCAGTATGAGCACAGCTGCCGCTCTCCGCCTCCTGATGGACATGGTGTGTTGGTGTGTTGGTGGGTGGGTGGGTGGGTGGGTTGGGCTGTATCCTGCAGAGTACGTCCGTCCGTGGTGGTGTTGCGTGGTGTGAATAATGGTGCCAGTGGGGGCCTCTTTTATATACGTATCCTGACACTCGCACACACTCGTGTTAGACTCTCATACACTCCTGTAAACTTCCTGTAAACTCGCGTTCATCTCGTGTAAACTCATGTAAACTCGTGTAAACTCCTGTGACACTTGTGTAGACTCCCGTAACCTCGCACTATTCGTACCCTGGAATTTGACCGTTATTTTTCAAATTTTGGCGGTGCATGTTGGGGTCGTGTTACACTCGCTGACACTCGCGGATACTCCTGTAAACTCGTGTAAACTCATGTAAACTCGTGTTATTTTCGTGTTACATGTGTGTATACTCGCATCAGATGCTACTCGCGTTGGGTTCGGGCTCCATCATGGTGAGTATGCGGCGAGTGTGACTCGCGTTGGCCTCGCGCTCCGACTCGCCTATGTGTGAACCTACCTTAGGGAGTTCACAAAATTGAACTCCTCCAGGATGAATTCCGCGATGTTGTTCATGGTGCCGATGAAGGACTGGGAATGGGAAGGGTGTGGCCATTCCTGCCCTTTTGTAGTTCCCAGATTCCAACCCAGACCTACGTGGTAGACAAAGACTGTCTTTGTCTGTGTTTGGTCAGACGGTGTGTGCCTACGATTGGCCGGAACCGGTCCAGGTACGACCTAACAAATCCCAAGACGTGCGGCCTCAGCTACGCCGGTCTTGTGGGGGCGTGGCATGGGCGTGGCCTGTCTTCCCGCAAATCGGGCAGCCCATGAGATCGAACGGGGCTATGCTTACGCACGTCGCAAACACGTACGTAGTTCAATACGACTCCATTACGTCTGACGTAACACTGGCCACGTTACGCTACGTCTGTCGGGAAGTGCAATAGACGTGGAAGAACGGGCGTTCAACGGCAGGAGCTACTCGCATCTTTACATAAATTGGCGATACGCCGGACGGGAGCAATATACGTGAATGTGTTACCCCAGCATTATAAACAAATAAATGAATTAATACAAAATATAAAACATATATAATACATATATAAATACAAAATATTAATATACATATATATGAGGAATTAAAGACACCCATCCCTCCTTTAGCGGAATAAGAGTCCCAAACCACAACCCTCTAGTAAAGGCCTGCCGGCTGGTCCGTGACGTAGTAGCCAAAGGGGCTAGGGGTGGCAAGGTTCTGGCTGGCGACCACTGGCAACCCCTCAATCTTTTACATTTCCCTAATGATATTTTAATTAATTCGATACTTCCGCCAGTCACTGACCATATTATACTACTTGTACAGCGTGGTCTAAGTTCTTACAACTTTATATTGTTATTATTATTTGTTTGTGATGATAATAATATTATTTTGTATAGTGTTTTGACTTCTAAATTGTACATGTATCTATCATTAATATTCAATGTATGCATTAGTATTTATTTGTTGTGCTTTCTAATAATATATGGTAAGCTACTAGGATATTTTTTTATATTAATACTGATAGGCTACTGTTGTTATACTGAAATCTCCAGGTCCAGATGAGGTGTATGCTAGGGTATTAAAAGAATGCAAGGACGAATTAAGTTACCCATTAACTCACCTATTTAATAATTCACTAGCTCTAGGCTTAGTTCCTGATTAATGGAAGCTTGCAAATATAATTCTGATATTCTTACTTGCAGTCTTGGTTTGTGTTATAAAGTTATTTTCTTTTGTACAATAATTATTTAAAAGAGTATTTGAAGAAGCCCAAATCAACATGTTTTCAACCTTTTCTGTTTCATGACCAATATCACGGAATTCATTAGGAAACAGAGCATCATCATTGGCAAGAGCTTGCGTTGTTAACTCCATTGCCAATTTCCACTGATTAAGTTAAGTAGCAAATGCAGGGTGTCGAGTGAATTTTGTAATGATATAATTATACATGATAATGGTTGTTATGTCATTTGAATATATATAGGATCCTCTACTTATTCCGTGGATATCATCCTAATGATCAGATATTTCAGTGTCAGTCTCTGTACACAAACTAACTAACATTTTGCAAGAACTACATTTCGTTTTTTTTGGATACTGAATAGCAACAGTAACCTGTTAAGTATGTAATAACTGGAAGTATGTCAGTGCATTGTTCAACATCATTATTAGAGACATCTGAAACTATGTTGTGAAAGTCTAACCGATTTGAGGTTTCCATTTCCTCCCAGTTTGTTTCATTAAATATCTTTGATTAAAATTTTGGTTATGAAATGACAAATTCATCTTCAGTACGGACATCATTCTGAGTTTTTGTTTCTTTCATATTCAAAGACTTGTCTAATTGATATATTGTATTGACTTCCTGCAAGCTGGCGATATTGTCCAAATCTAGCTTCAAGGTAATCTGTTTGAAAATGTCCTGTTAATATATAGTCCATATTTAGTTCATTAATACAATAGTTTGTCAGCTCAATTATGGCATGTTTCAAGGCAGTAAATGTTTCCCTTGTCAGCGTCCCACTCGCTGTAAGGGGTCTAAATTGACTAGGCTTGATTTTGGCAATATTTACACCAAGACTTTTTCTGTTCACTCACTTTAAGCCCAATAATGACCCAGTCAGTGTTGAGATTAGGTGAAATGTTCGGTATTATGTTATTATCTTGATTAAGATATCAGTTGACATATATTAAATTGTAATGACTAGAAAGAAATACTTAAATAGGCCCAATGGTGTCTCATACTGTAGGTACGAGGGTCATTATTCTAACTTTACATATTAAATATAATTGTTTGGTATTGTTATATTAAGTTTAGAAAAGGGGTGTCACAATTGGAGCAATGTTGTTTTGGAATTAGAATGAAATTTACTTGTTTTGGCCATTTAATCACTTCCAGGTGTATACAGTTAATTGCAAAGCATAACTTTAACTTTGTGAATCTAGTATAATGCTGATATTTGGCCTAATAATTGCTTGAACCGAGTCTCTAGTGTGACACCCTGATTCTGAGGCCTTAGTGACAAGTGCCCACCTCAAGGGGGTTTGACAGGTGGAAATTTATGAGTCCTACCTCCAACTTAAAAACTATAGTCTTACCTAGGATATCGTAAGTAATAGTTAACATGTTTGTGCCTGAAATTCGTTGCATCATATAAAAGTAATTCAATTATCCTTTGAAAGTCTTATTAGACTCCTAAGTAAGTTGAGGAGCTCATTTAATCAAGGTATGGTTATTGTTGTGACAAAGGACGCTGACCCCGAGTCCTACAGAGCCTAGAGCCGAGAGTGCCAGCGTCATTCCCTCCCAGTCGCCAGCCTCGGGCGGACTAAGGGGAAATATTTGGATTAACTCAGTATAAATTTCCCTTTGTGTTGTGTTTAGATAAAACCTTCTGTTGAAGGTGAGTTGAAATGAATTGTGAAGTATTTAAGATAAGTTTTGAGACCATTTTTAAGCCCAGTTTCTTATATGTAACTACGAAATTATACGACATCCTTTGTCTTGGTCGAAGGTGAAATTATTCATTCCGTCTGATAATTACTCATTTAGATTCCAAATTCCATATTATTTGTCCTGCCAACCTTATTAATTATGTATAAGATAATGTTAATTGTATTATGTTAGTGTAGTATTCTCACAGCAATAAGATCCCGTATGTCGAGTTCAATATCATGTATGTAACTTAATGTAACCAACATTCCTTTGTGAGTAGGGTGTATATAGGCCTACACTCAGTTTTCTATTTTAAACTATTTTATTTTTGAGGGTCAACTAAGTCAATTATATCTATCTCCAACCCTCCGTTTTCTATTTGGACCATTTTTCTTTATATATTTTTGAGGGTCAACTAAGTAAATTTTATCTGTAACCCAATAATTTACATCCTCCTTTTGTTGTCTCTTAATTGATACATTTGACCACTTTTGTAATGTTGATATGAATTAAGATATAGAATTTTGTCAGTTTTATTAATGGTAATATTAATACCAGGTCCCAGGTCAGGAGCAAAGTCCAGGGAGAAGTACCAGGTGCAGTGTCCTGTGTCCACCCCAGTGGACATGACCTAGTGGCTGTACTGAGACAGGATGCTATTGGTGTTATTGAGCCTTGAGCTAACCTTCACCCCATTGTGAGCTGTTGTACGCCTTATGAACCTAGTGACCGAGTGTGTGTTTACTAGGGTAGTGGCCTTGGGGTCACCTGTTGAAGGGTTTTAGTTAACTTTGATGTGGTGATAAGAAGTAGTTCAGTGCGCCAATAATACCGATATATTCCGTGGTTGACTAAAGTAATAATCGTATTGATTTGTGTATCACAGTGAAAAGTGTATTTCTCTTTACAGTGTTTTAATATAGTTAAGAATACCAAACGGTATATTGTGTTTTTATTTATCCTGTGTCATTTAGACCATTTGCATTCATTCACCTGTATTTCCTTACATGCAACGGCCATTAAGCTACCAGAGTAATAAGTTGGACCAATCATCAAGTAAGGAAGAAACACAATAATGGAATGAACAGGAAATAATAAATAAGGAGGGGGTAACAGCAAAGTCCCAGGAACTTTAGAAAAAAAAAAAGTAAAGACTACGAAAACCCCCCCTTGGACAAGAGTAGAGAAGCGCGGGTGTCTTAATGAGAGGGGGGAAGTTCAGGGGCTACAGGGAAATTTGCCCCTAAGGTCCCTGGGCGTGGGGGTGGCATTAGGCTACAATTGACATTGGAGTTTGAAAAGACAGTGAAAGTACGTTAGTCAAATGCTACCGGGGGATGCAAATACGGGGTGGTATATGAGTCTGGAAAAGATAGAATTATGTAGACAGTCCGAGGGGTTATGGATACTATTAGTTGGCCCTGGGAACTGCGTTTTCTATGAAATATGTATACCAAACAAAGCGGCAGTTCGTAGGGGTACTTAGTTATTGTTTCGAGGTACTTATGACAGATACTGGTAACAAGGTTATCTATACAATCTCTGGTTGGGGTAAGAGGTGTATGACACGAAGCAAATTGGCGTAGTGTGGACTGTGGATACGAAGGAGGCAAGTGGAAGACGTATGACAATTGTGGAAAAGTAAATGGAAAAAGGTGAACACACTGGCGGATAAAGATACTTAACCTAAGGATTGAATACATAGATTTATGGGGCGATGGGTCTTCAGAAAGCTTAGTCTGGCAAGACAAGATGTTAGGGAATGTTAATATTAATACTTAAACTAAGGATTGCATACATCGATGAACGACGACATTATAGTCGTTGTCCTAATAAGGTGATGAAACCTGGTTGATCTGTACTTGGCACAATACGACACAAGGACAGTGCCGCTATGTCGTATCAATACTGGTGGCAGTTAATATTATAGAGACACTTAGTTACTAGAGGAACAATGCAAGGGGGCGACTGAGCACGGGTTACATATATCTATACTCGTCATGGGAAATGATATACGAGGTCTAGGGACAGGCGTGGGTGTTTTAACTTCTAAGATATATAACATCTACTTCTCGGATGTAAGAACATACATAGATATAATTATGGCTGTCTGATGTGTTGGCATTGGCTCAACGTCGGGACAGGGCATGGGTGTTTTTAATATGAATGTATATTCCTGTTCATCATCTTTGTAGTTAGGAGTGTAGGACACGAGGGGGTAGTGTACGTGAGGTGTGGAAAATGGTCAGTTTAGAAAAGGTAGGTAGGTGCGGCCTGGAGCTGCTTAGCCCTGCGGGCTTGGGCCTGTCTGAAATGGCTGGCTCGGTTAGCTGGTCCTTTCGTTCTGTGGACCTTTCTTTCGGGTGTTTCTGTGTGGTGTTCGCTCGTGGCTTCTGTGGTGGGCTTCTTGTTCTGGGGCATTTTAGACCCTGTAGGCCATAGGGATCTCGAGTCTTATGGAATTATTTGAGCTCTCAATAGATACGGGGACTAGGTAAGGTGGTGATTACTGTTGTGGCACATGGCTATAGGGGGCCTTCATAATGTGATATAACTGAGCCTTAGTAAGAGGTACTATTTTGGCTATACTGGAAGTATTGAGGGGAGGGAGACTGGATCTACTTTGCGAGGAGGACTGGGACAGCTGTGATAGGAGCATCTCTCTTACATTGCTCAGTCTTCATTCTATGGTATAGCTGAGGTGCTAATTTGGTTATCAGAGTATGCAAGAAAGGTAAATGGGTTATTGTGGGTTAATAGAGGTTAGTAAAGGGGTTAGTCATGCATGGTTAGTTCATTGATTGGAAGAATTCCTGTGCTACCTGGCAATGACCCGGAAGTCAAAACAGGGGTCAGGTATGCCTCCGCAGGGGTGGGGGTCTCCCTCCTCGGGTGGGTAAAAAAGGGGAGGTGCGCGCCCTCTCTCTGTGATGGTCGTCCGGCGGCTGTGGCTAGGGGCTTGCCATATCACAAGTGTTTGTAATAACCCTCTGTTTATGAGACAGATGTGGGTGTTCGTAATACCAAAACCGAAGGTGCCTTGACTAGCTGGTTTAATCGGTTGGGTTGTTAATTGCATGGTTTGCTGGATGTGGTGGAGACTGGGTTGCTAACTCTGCCACATTTATCTGGAAGTAAAATGCCCCAGAACAAGAAGCCCACCACAGAAGCCACGAGCGAACACCACACAGAAACACCCGAAAGAAAGGTCCACAGAACGAAAGGACCAGCTGACCGAGCCAGCCAATTCAGACAGGCCCAAGCCCGCAGGGCTAAGCAGCTCCAGGCCGCACCCACATACCCCTTCTAAACTGACCATTTTCCACACCTCACGTACACTACCCCCTCGTGCCCTACACTTCTAGCTACAAAGATGATGAACAGGAATATACATTCATATTAAAAACACCCATGCCCTGTCCCTACGTTGAGCCAATGCCAACACATTACAGACAGCCATAATTATATCTATGTATGTTCTTACATCCGAGAAGTAGATGTTATATACCTTAGAAGTTAATACACCCATGCTGTCCCTAGGTTTAAGATATTCATATTAACATACCCTAATATATCTTGTCTTGCCAGACTAAGTTTCTGAAGACCCATCCCCCCCATAAAATCTATGTATTTAATCCTTAGTTTAAGTATTAATGTTAACATCCCCTAACATATCTTGTCTTGCCAGACTAAGTTTCTGAAGACTCATCACCCATAAAATCTATGTATTCAATCCTTAGGTTAAGTATCTTTATCCGCCATTGTGTTCACCGTTTTCCATTTACTTTTCCATAATTGTCATACGTCTTCAGCTTACCTCCTTCGTATCCACAGTCCACACTACGCCATATTACTTCGTGCCCCGGGCGGGTGCCCAACCCCGAAAGGGATTGAAATAGGGAGCTATCCCCCCCCCGCCAAAGGCGGCTTTCTAGGGCCTTTCCTAGCTGATGCTGAGAGGATTTGGTTCTAGTCATGTGGTGATGGGCTGGTCTATCAGAGTGAGAACTGAGCGATTTCTGCCATACCCATAGCTTACTCTGACTGTTCCTTTTACTTATATATTTTCTAGATCTCAAGTGACGGCGTCTCTTTTCGTGGATTGACCTCCCAATCTGCCAACCTAGAGGTTGGTAGATTGGAAGCCAAAGCATCACATTTTTTCCTTTGCCCCTCAACTTTCTCTTCATAATTGCTGAGGGGCACAGGGCCCTGGGTGGGGCTTTGGTTTCCGGGCGTTTCTGCGCCCTCCTTAGCTCCCCGCCATGGAGTGGCTTCGGTCACCCAGGCTTTATTGTGGTAGGCAGGGAGGGTTCTGTTGGGGCGCTCGGAAATGGCCTTGGCCTTGCTCGGGGCCTTGGGGCTGTTCGGCCAGGCAGCTTGAGGAACAACAACAACAACAACAACTTCGTGTCCTACACCCCTTACCCGCCCGATTCTACCTATACGATGATGAACAAGAATATACATTCATATTAAAAACACCCATGCCCTGTCCCTACGTTGAGCCAATGCCAACACATCAGACAGCCATAATTATATCTATGTATGTTCTTGCATCCGAGAAGTAGATGTTATATACCTTAGAAGTTAATACACCCATGCTGTAACGTAATCCTTACCCCAACCAGAGATTGTATAGATAACCTTCGTTACCAGTATCTATCATAGTACCTCGAAACAATAACGCAGTACCCCTACGAACTGCCACTTTCCTTGGGTCTATATTTCATAGAAAACGCAGTTCCCAGGGACACATAGACGTACACAAAAAGTGTGTCAAATAATAGGTCCATAACCCCTCGTATGTACGAGAAATAATACACCATGTTTTTCCTTACTTTATCCACACGTCACGCACACACCTACAGTTAACCTTCTTCTCCCCCACCACCCCACAGTCCACATGATTCTATCTTTTCCAGACTCATATACCACCCCGTATTTGCATCCCCCGGTAGCATTTGACTAACGTACTTTCACTGTCTTTTCAAACTCCAATATCAATTGTAGCCTAATGCCACCCCCACACCCAGGGACCTTAGGGGCAAACTTCCCTGTAGCCCCTGAGCTTCCCCCCCTCTCATTAAGACACCCGCGCTTCTCGACTCTTGTCCGACCTAGCCTCTCTCTCATACCTCTTGAAGATCCTTGAATTTTCCGTTGCTAACGCTCTCCAACCTTTTATATATATACTCCTATCCAGCCTACCTTCACTTAGTAGGTCAGAACAACATTAGCACTTTACTAACCCCTTGCATGCCATCTATTCTCTTACAACCCATTCACAACCCTGCACCCCATGGTCGTCGGTGCGAGGCTCGCCGCCTCGCCAGTAACTAATTTCTATTGCCATACTTCCAGATAAATGTGGCAGAGTTAACAACCAGTCTCCACCACATCCAGCAAGCCATGCAATTAATAGTCAACCGAGTACACCCAGCTAGCCAAGGCACCTTCGGTTTTGATATTAAGAACACCCACATCTGTCTCATAAACAGAGGGTTATTACAAACACTGGTGATATGGCAAGCCTCTAGCCACAGCCGCCGGACGACCATCCCAGAGGGAGAGCGCCCGGCTACCCCTATTTACCCACCCGAGGAGGGAGACCCCCACCCCCGCGGAGGTATACCTGACCCCTGTTTTGACTTCCGGGTCATTGCCAGGTAGCCTAGGAATTCTTCCTATCAATGAACTAACCATGCATGTCTAACCCCCTTACTCACTTCTCTATACCCACAATAACCCATCCACCTGTTTTGCATACTCGGATAGTCAAATTAGCACCTCAGCTATGCTATAGAACAAAGACTGAGCAATATAAGAGAGACGCCCCTATCACAGCTGTCCCAGTCCTCCCCGCAAAGTAGATCCAGTCTCCCTTCCATCAATACTTCCAGTATAGCCAAAATAGTACCTTTTACTAAGGCTCAGTTATATCACAAATTGAAGGCTTCCTATAGCCATGTGCCACAACAGTAATTACCATCTTACCCAGTCCCCATATCTATTGAGAGCTCAAATAAGTCCATAAGACTCGAGATCCCTATTGTCTACAGGGTCCAGAACCGAACCTATAAACCTAGCTCCCGCCCCCAGTCAAATCAGTTGAAAGTTAGACACCAACCAGTGGTCACTACCCTGAAGTTAACCTCTAGCTCTGCCCTTGTGTTGTTCCTGAGTTGAGAGATTCCCGAGCCGGCAGACTCCATGGCAGAAGTTAAATAGAAGATCTGTCCATGTACAAGTCCTAACGTGCACCTTATAACCTTCACACAAATTCGTGGGTATATAAGTGTGTAGCCAGCAACGATCGTCAAGAGATCCGACTTGAGAACTTCCTACATTTTGGACCACCTGGACGGCCGAGGAACCAGTCGTTAGCCCCCAACATCACCGGAAGCAAGATAACCAGGACCAGATCTACAAATACTATTCAAGATTCATGTTGCTAGTACTAAGTGTTATAGTACTAGTTTGACACTCATTTATTAACTTTCTATAAAGTGGCTATAACCTTGCCCAGTGTAACTCATATTTAACCATTCCATTTGGGACGTACTAAGCGTATCAGTGCTCATTAATTAACAGGCGACATTGACTCTCGTAATTACCTTATTCAGATATTAAAACTCTAGTGATATCTAACGTTCGCCCACTGATTTGTGTTCTACGTATTTCTGCCATAAGAATATAAAACTTAGATCAGTACCCCCATGAGGTTACTAGAGATTCCGTGTTCTACAATATACGCGTGTCTAATCCTAACTGTGAGCTGCTACTTGGGCACGCGACCAGCCAGTAAGAGATCAAATCAGTGAAATTGAATTACATGAATATATTGAGGTCTTCCAGTAAAATAAAACTTGCTAATTAAACCCGTGATCAGAAGAGTATACCTGAACGTTGGAAGTGGGAGACTAGGCTCCATCCAGATCCGCTAATGCTAGCAGTTCCCTTCTATTATTTGTTTTGTACGAAAATTACTATCTTTCCATGCTCTTTATTTACTTACTTCAATAAACTTGAACTTGTGTCGTGTTACCGTGTGTTTATTTTGTGTTCTCTATTCCTCATACCTTGTATTGTGCATGCAGCCTTATATACCCAGTCATTTAGAACTCACATTACCCAAGTTAAACCTGTAGAAAAACAGGGCATAACAGGAAGTATGGCAATAGAAGTTAGTCACTGGCGAGGCGGCTAGCCACGCACTGACGATCATTTGGTACAGGGTTGTGAATGGGTTTTGAGGGAATAGATGGCATGCAAAGGGTTAGTAAAGTTCTAATGTTGTTCCGTCCTACTAAGGGAAGGTAGGCTGGATAGGAGTATATATATATAAAAGGCTGGAGAATGTTAGCAACGGAAAAATCAAGGATATTCAGGAGGTATGGTGGAGAGGCTAGGTCGGAAAGGAGTCGAGGAGCGTGGGGGGGGTTAGCGAGAGGGAGAGGGTTAAGGGGGGCTACGTGGAAGTTTGACCCTAAGGTCTCTGGGCGTAGGGGTGGCATTAGACTACAGTTGGTATCGGAGCTTGGGGGGTTAATGACAGGGAAAGTATGTTAGCCAAACGCTACCGGGAGATGAGCAATATGGGGTGGTAATATGAGTCTGGAAAGGATAGAATCATGTGGACTGTGGGGCTGTGGGGAAGAGGAGGTTAACTGTAGGTGTGTGCTTGACTGTGGATAAAAGTAGGGAAAAACATGGTGTATTATTACTCGTCAATACGATGGTTATGGACACTGTTAATCTGACACTATTTCTTGCTGATCTAGTTGTTCCTGGGAACTTCGTTTTCTATGACATATACCCCAAAGAAAACGGCAGTTCGTAGGGGTAACTTCGGTATTGTTTCGTGGTGAAAATGCGTCGAGACAATGGTAAAAGAGGGTTGTATTATACAATCTCTGGTTGGGGTAAGAATTAAAGTTACTGCATGGTGGCTAACATCTTCAGTCATTTCTGTCTAGGTCTTACAGGAACAATGGTTCTATATACACTGGTGTACCCGTGGGTATCATAGTTTCTTATCAATTAGGACATGGGGTTTTAACATACTACTTCTCGGATGGAAGAACATATATAGATTTATGGGGGCGGTTGGTCTTCAGAAACTGAGTCTGGCAAGACAGGGGGTTAACATATTACTTCTTGGATGGGAAAAAACATACATAGATTTAGGCCTGTCTGAACTTGTTGGCATTGGCTCAACCTAGGGACAGGGCATGGGTGTTTTAACCTGGGAAGAACATACATCGATTTATAGGGGCGGTTGGTCTTCAGAAACTTAGTCTGGCAAGACAAGGTATTTTAGGGTATGTTGATATTGATATCCTAACTTAGGGACAGGGCATGGGTGTATTAAATTAAGGTGTATTTATGTTCATCATCATGTAGGTAGAGTCCGGCGGGTAAGAAGTGTAGGACACGAGGGGTAGTGGATACGCGAGGTGGGGGAGGGTTGTGAATAGTAAAGGGGGTGGTTTGAGGCTAGGCGCCGCGCCGCTCGTGACCTAGGATAGTGACCCTTAATGCGCTGGACATAGGGGTGGCATTTCCCTACGATCGAACAGGTAGAGTGGTGTGTGCAGCGGGGCGTGAAGGATAAGTGGACAGGATGACCCAAACAGGGTACCACTGAGCATAGGGTCACGAAGCAAAATAGAGTAGTGTGGATTGTGGATACGAAGGAGGTGATTGGAAGACGTATAACAATTGTGGAAAAGTAAATGGAAGGGATGAACACAATGGCGGATAAAAGATAATTAACCTAAGGATTGAATACATGCATGAATGACGACATTATAGCCGTCGTCCTAATAAGATGATGAAACCTGGTTGGTATGCACGTGGCACAATACGACACAAGGACAGTGCCGCTATGTCGTATCAATACTGGTGGCATACTCCGGTTGATATTATATATACACTTAGTTACTAGAAGAACAAGGCAAGGGAGGGGGGGGCGACTGAGCACGGGGGTACATATATCTATACTCGTCATGGAAAGGGAGATACGAGGTAGCTTTCCTGCATCTCTCCTGATAATCGTCTGCAGATTGGTCATAGTGAGTTTATCCGAATTAACAGGCCTAAATCAATACAATAACTGGCATAGGGTTATCGGGTGTATAGAGTCGTGGTTAAAGGTTGGGAATATATAGTTGGTGGATAAAGCAACGGGAGGTTAGAGACATAGAATTGTTAGCATTGGGGGGGCTATGATTGTTATATAACTAAATACAGGGCTGACGTAATCACGATCTGATTTGGTGTGAAATGGAAGCTAAGGTGTCTTAGATCGCCTCGAACCTACACAATGAAAGTATTATAGCCTGTATGGTGGTTACATAATTAAATACATACTTAGGTGGTACATCAAGAATATCAGTGAGTAAAGTATTGTGGTTTGTATATTAGAAGACTGTGATTGAGAGACGTATAATATGTGGAATGAATTGAGAGAGAGAGAGAGAGAGAGAGACCAAATCGGAAAAGGAAATGGGGCCTGGGATCTCGTTGGGGATGGGAGTTTCGCTCTCAGGATTTTCGTTCCTGTGGCTCGTTAGGGTTGGAGGTTTCGCTCTCAGGTTTTTCGTTCCTGTAGTATTTTACTTAGCCTCGCTAGTTTTGATATTGTAAGACATTCGGCCCATTAGTTAGGCGATTTTAACACCTTTCGCCCCATTTCGTTGTCAATTTTAAAACCTTTCGTGCCATTTAGGTGTCGATTTTTTTCCTGGCGAGCGGTAGCGAGCCTGCAATTTTAAGAGGAACCGGCCTTTGGCCGGGAAATTTTTCTTCCGAAAAATGTACAAATTTATCTTGAGGGGTCTAGGTTTTTTTTTCTAAGCTTGGTGGAGGTCTAGGGAGGAAACTAAAAAAAATATATGAATAAATGAATTAATAGACCAAACAAACGGCCAGTCTCCCCTTAAAGGAGTCAGTTTAGATGAGTGCTCAAAATTCGTTCTACCAGTGCTCCCACTCTCTACGAAATCCTTTAAGTGTTTTTCCTAGTTCATAATGGTAACAATGATTACAGAGAGGGTTTAGACTTAGGTATGTCAAGGTTCATATATTAACGTCAGACAAAAGATTTTCCCTTCTTCCCTTCCTTATTTTCTATCCGTTGCTCCAATTCGGGAGAACAATACATACTTCATCGTGCGGAAAATATTTACACGCTTCCTCGAATTCAGGCTCCTGAATTCTTCGGCTTGGAAATATATATATATATTTGTCCGGTTTTAAAGACATACTATCTATCTATCTATCTATCTATATGCTCAGGCCCAATCCCCATTTTGGGGGTAGCCGACTCAAGACAGAGCAAGAACAGGGCAAACACAAAAACAACATAAAACAAAAAATAAACACAGATAAAAAACACAAACTCACACACATCCAAGTCACCCAGGAGAAGACCCAGAGACCAGGGTTACCAAGGTCGCTCCAGCACTCCCCCGGCCCCTGACCACCCGGAGAGGTTCCGATCTCGGCAGGCAGACATGCAGCGGAGCCAAAGCCACAAGCCCTCCCACCACACTTCCAGGCACACCCTTCATATTAATCGTCCCCCCGGGCCAGGCGCCTGATGGGACTATTATCTAGTCGAACTTGCGCCCGACCCCTTACTCCAAATGACCACGTGTTCACTCAACTATTCACAAGCATTCTCCATTCACTCCTGTCCACCACCACTTCCCCTGCCTGATCTATAGTCATTCCTCTATCATCCAAAGCCTTTCTTACACAGTCTCTCCATCTCAATGGAGACACTTCGTCAGACCTAAGTGTTATGCCCTGATTTTATACAGGATTAACTTGGTATAGGTGAGTTCTGCAAGACTGGGTTATTGGATTTCTTGCAAAATACATAAAGAGAATCAACAGAGGACATAGATAATCTCGGATAAATGGTTTGTAATACAGCTTTATTATCAATAGCACTCAGGTAGAAGGTAGGTAATAGAATTTCACGAACATTAGATGTTGGAGCACTCAGGTAGGTTATTGGACTTATTACAATCTCCCAGCACTTATCGCGGATTTGGATAGAGACATACTTCCCACTTCCAACGTTCAAGCATTATTCTTCTGATCACATTGCTTTATGATACGTAGGGTACATGAATCACACAGGTTAGGTATTTCGTTTTGTTAACTCTCTCTGGTAATATGACTCTTAATCAAGGATGAACGTATAAGTAATGTGGTTATTGCCCAAGAATTAATCGTAAAGGGATAACTGTAGCTAGTTGCACTGGTCTAGGATGTTCACTTGTCTAGGTGATACTTCGGACCGAAAAATATCAGTGAGGGCGAATCAGGTTAAACCTGATGGCAAGAATAATTACGGGAGTCAGTTCGCCTAAGCTAAATTTCACTGATATATATAAATGCGTACTAGCATAATCACTTGTTATAACATCAGAGAAAGTTGAGACACAATCGAATACACTGGATGGTTGATAGTTAATAGCACCGTAACACTGGTACTCTGTGAAGTAACACTGTGATGGAGTTCCTGGTTATCTTGCGGTAGTGATGTTGGGGGTTAACAGTAGCTCTGGGGCCGTCCAAGTTGTCCGGCAGTGTAGAGAAGGGTTGCAGATGGGCTTTTTGCGGGCGGTTGTGCACCTTTTTGGCAACAATTGCTGATGGGTTAAGACAGTCGATTGTTGCCAAGGAGTTATTCTTGCAGAGTCCTCACTCAAGAGTTTCTCACATAATCCCTTCTAACATAACAAGATCTTTCTGCCTTAGATCAGTTATGAGTTATGATCGTTCGTAGCTCAAGTAGCGTAGGGTGCACTATCAGAAGTTAATGAAACAATCAATAATTTGTGAATTTGTTGTCTACAAATATAATATTACTGCCGGTAGTCCCGATCGCAATAAAACATTCGTAAAGGGTTAAAACACTTCCTCACAGAGTTGCACAGATTACGGAACGTCGAACTATCGTGAATCTTGAGGGGGGGAGGGGGTATTAGAAAGCCACCGCAGTGTGGACAACCGTTGCTTTGGGCTCTAATATTCAACTGCCCGACTGTTGTCTCTGGGTCTTATTTATAGGCAGGTCAAGGAAGCTTCAGGAATGTTCTGGAAGTATTGGATGTCAATGCTATGAAGTAGTTAATTTATTCTGGTGAACTTAGGGGGTTAGGGAGGGGGTCTTTAATGTGGCGGTAAGTAACTTGTGATCTGATTTATGATCGTGGATATCTTAACTCTAGTATAATAATAATAATAATAATAATAATAATAATAATAATAATAATATATATTCAGTTAGCAATTTACAGATTTGGTACCACATAGTTTGTTACAAATATGACATGTACCAGCCTTGCATAATTCCAACTAAGGATAGCCCAATAAGGCCGTTAGGCGTATTTCCATTGGGGTCCTTGTGGGATTAGGTTAGCTGGGGAAAAATGGGGAGGATAAAGAAATAGATACTTTAGAGAAAGTATTTCTAGGGGGTTATTTTAAGATACCTTACATCCTATAGTAAATATCAGTAATCCGTAATCAGTAATCATTTCAGTTTGGTTTGTCTATCTCTTATGTCGCATTTAGTAGTAGACATAAGCTTGGTGCTCCCTTCTCGCAGCTGTCCGGTTCAGGTGTTCCTTCAGGCTACGTCTGAAGGAATACAGTGTTCTCTTTTCACGGACTGACTGGGGTAGGTCGTTCCAGTCTTTGATGGCGGTGAAGAAGAATGTTTGCTTACCCTGTCCTTGGATTCTCGGGACCTTAAAATTAAACATCCTGTTTCTTGTATTATGTCCACTCCTCTCATTTGCTTTAACAAAATCATTCTTTAGGTACTCTGGAGCTCTGTCATAGAACATTTTGAAGGCATTAGTGAGCCTGATTTGTTTGGCCCTGTCAGCGACATTGAGCATACCTAGTGACTGAAGTTGTTCCTGGCCAACATGTGATCTGGGTCCTAGGTTCAGCATGAACCTAACCATTTTATTTTGAGTGACCTGAAGTTTGTGCTGTGCTGATTTAGAGGATGCAGAGTACCAGGATGACACAGAATAGTCAAAATGACATTGAACAAGCGCTTGGCAGAGGGTCTTTTTGGTCGCCGCGGGCAAGCATCCCACCTGTCTATACAGGTATTTTATACGTGCTCTACACTTACTCAGGATAGATTCCAAAATTGTTTCACCTGACAAACTCGCGTCCAGTTTTAGTCCGAGATATTTAACTTGTGACACTGTTGTTATAGGAATATCATTACAGTTGACCGAGAAGCCCACAATGTCTTTCAGTTTGCGTTTTGTTCCACATTAGATGGCTTCCGTCTTGCCCAGGTGAAGAGATAGTCTATTGTCCACTAGCCATTCACTACATGATCCTAGTTCTTTGGAAAGTGAAGCGGCAATACTTATTGGGTCTTTTCCTGAAACCAGAAGCACGCTGTCGTCTGCATACAGTAATAATTTACATGAGACGCTCAGTTCCATGTCGTTCACATAACAGAGAAAGAGTAAGGGACCAAGGTTGCTTCCCTGCGGGACCCCACAGTTAATTGGCATAGGATCAGATATATTATCGTCAATTTTGACTCTGGGTTCTACCACTAAGATAAGATTTAAACCAGTTCACAGATCCTATGCCCATTGCTTGTAGTTTATTACATAGGATATCATGGTCTACTGTGTCAAACTATAATAATAATAATAATAATAGTTCTTAAAGCTAGCGCATGCTAAGCTAGCTAAGGATAGCTCAATAAGGCCGATTAGGCGTATTTCCATTGGGGTCCTGTACTACTACCCCATCCCTTTGCTCATGAGGGATGGTAACGACTCAGTGCTTGTGAAAAATCTTTAATGCGCCGAGCGTGGGCGCGAACCCGGGCCTTCTGGGTGGAAGTCCGAGACGCTAGTCACTACACCAACCAAACGCCTTTTGTAGATCAAGAAGAACCATACCGGTGTAGTTACCTTTAGACATTTCTTTACGAATGTGATCCGTTAACCCGGGAGCTGCGGGGAGACTCTTAAGAGTTCCCCCGGCGGACTGCGGGAAGACTCTTGAGAGTAAGTAAAATAAAAAATCAACTTTTGACATCGAAAAAAAAAAAAAAAAATATTTTTATTTTTTTATTTTTTTATTTTTTTTTGGCCCCTGGGCCATGCAAAATCTCAGTCCTCTACCTCCCCTCCTTCCCCACTTTCCTCCTCTCCTTCAGTTATCACCTATTTTCCCTATTATTCCCTTATTCTGAGGTATATTTTCGTGCTAACATTAGCGAGTTGCAAGCAGGGTGTTGTCATCACTGATGGCAAGCGAGTGCAAGAGAGAGAGAGAGAGTATCGATCGACTGTGTCTCAGTGGCCTTGGGGGAAATTGGCGGGAAAGCAGTTTGCCTCACCCATACATTATACAACTCGCGGGCTATATCTCCGATTTTGACCATCCAAACGCTGTTTTCACTCGTTTTATTGTTGTTTCAGGTTAATACCTTTATAATCAACCCATAATAGGCGCATATGGATAATTATTAATGCTATTAATGGTACAATGAATATGTTAGTGACGGAAACACCTCAAATACGTCAGCACAGGGGGACGTTTTCAATTACCCCCATGCGCACTTGTTAGGTTAAGTGGATGAGACAGGAGTCTGTCGAGTACATGCATCTGAAACCTGATTGAAACTTATAGAATAGATCATTTTGTTTGAGGTAGTGTTCAATTTGGGTGTATACCGCTCTTTCAAGGATTTTAGATACAATACATAATATGCTAACTGGTCTGTAGTTACCAACTTCTAGTTTATTTCCTTTCTTGAATAGAGGGGTTACAATAGCTTCCTTCAGTTCAGCAGGTACAGTGTTGGTGTTAATTGACAAGTTGATGATGTGGGTTAGGGGGCCTGCTATACCAATGGCTCCATCTCGTAGAAATTTGGCAGGAATTTTGTCTGGTCCTGTGCTTTTATGTACATTTAGGTTAGACAGCTCGTCAAAAGTGTATTTTGGTGTAACATTTTGCAATCCAAATGTGTTTGGGTGTATGTTTTTATCTCTGTAGAAATTTCGAAAGGTGGCCGTTGTTGTCGTGTATTTATTGAGAGGTTGAGGTAGGTTCTGTGCAAGTGTGTTTGCTATGGAGGTGAAGAAGTATGAGGTACTAGTAGAGTTATTTAGGCGGATTTGGTGAAGGTTCATAGGGACTACTTTACTGGTGCACTACGTGAATAGGCTGGGAGGTATTATTCATCAATTCACCTAAATATCCTTCTCTGGTCTAGCTGACATGCTATTCTTAATCTAGGATGGGATAAGGAAGATTTTGGTTTTGGTTAAGGATGGGATAGGATGGTATTTGGATAGGTATTTAGAGGGTTAGTTCATCACCTGTTGGAAATTCACCTGGTGTCTGGCAAGAAGTTGTTGGCTACGTGTGGGTCATGGTGAACGTCCGCGGGGGTTAGGGGGGTCCCTTTGGGGTGGGGGGCATGCCACTCCTTAAATATGTATATATGGGATTATCTACGCTAATGGGGTTTTCTTATGATGTGGTGGTGTCAAGAGTGATACTCCTAGGGAGGGTTGATCACTACATCTAGTTTTCATGTACGAGGATCACTCGTGGGTGTTAAGAATAGTGGTTTTGTGAAAATGCAAGTCATGGGGAAATTTACATTTTTAAGGGGGGGACGAGAGGGGGTATTCCTAGTCTCGCGCCGGCTATTGTTCTGGTTCAGGTTGTGAGTGTGGCTAGGGAGTTAGAGGATAGTTAAGGGGGGTACAAGGATAGGTCCTTCCCTTCTATTTGTTGAGGTTAGTGAACGAACTGAGTCGGCATGTTATAACGTTCTTATGGCGTCTTTACAGGGGGAGGATTGTGAATTGTAAATTGTAAATTGAGGCTAGGCGCCGCGCCGCTCGTGACCTAGGGTAGTGACCCTTAATGCGCTGGACATAGGGGTGGCATTTCCCTACGATCGAACAGGTAGGGTGGTGTGTGCAGCGGGGCGTGAAGGATAAGCGGACAGGATGACCCAAAACAGGGTACCACTGAGCATAGGGTCACAAAGCAAAACAGAGTAGTGTGGATTGTGGATACGAAGGAGGTGATTGGAAGACGTATAACAATTGTGGAAAAGTAAATGGAAGAGAGGAACACAATGGCGGATAAAAGATAATTAACCTAAGGATTGAATACATGCATGAATGACGATATTATAGCCGTCGTCCTAATAAGATGATGAAACCGGGTTGGTATGCATGTGGCACAATACGACACAAGGACAGTGCCGCTATGTCGTATCAGTACTGGTGGCTTACTCCGGTTAATATTATATAATACACTTAGTTACTAGAAGAACAAGGCAAGGGGGGGGGGGGCGACTGAGCATGGGGGTACATATATCTATACTCGTCATGGAGAGAGAGATACGAGGTAGCTTTCCTGCATCTCCCTGATAATCGTCTGCAGATTGGTCATAGTGAGTTTATCCGAATTAACAGGCCTAAATCAATACAATAACTGGCATAGGGTTATCGGGTGTATAGAGTCGTGGTTAAAGGTTGTTACATAACTCGTAACTAACTTATCTAAATCAACAGGCATAAATCACTACAAGAACTGGCAAGGGACACAAATTGACAGACGAACAATGCAACGTGAGGTTATGTATAGCTAACTGCTAAAAATGGGGGAACGAAGATAGGTGTCTTCTCTTTTTACAAGTTCCCTAAATTATGTTAACATTAGGGAGTTGGTACATTAATAAAATAGCAATGTGGATCTCAGTGAGTTATGGGGCTGTCTAGTGTAATTTTCATAATTAATCTCGGAATTACTCCTAGGTATTTTGTCTAGTGAAATGGAGGTGGTATTAGGAAGGTTGGGAATATATAGTTAGTGGATAAAACAACGGGAGGTTAGAGACATAGAATTGCTAGAATTGGGGGCTATGATTGTTATATAACTAAATACAGGGCTGACGTAATCACGATCTGATTTGGTGTGAAATGGTAGCTAAGGTGTCTTAGATCGCCTCGAACCTACACAATGAAAGTATTATAGCCTGTATGGTGGTTACATAATTAAATAAATACTTAGGTGGTATATCAAGAATATCAGTGAGTAAAGTATTGTGGTTTGCCTCGAACCTACACAATGAAAGTATTATAGCCTGTATGGTGGTTACATAATTAAATACATACTTAGGTGGTACATCAAGAATATCAGTGAGTAAAGTATTGTGGTTTGTATATTAGAAGACTGTGATTGAGAGATGTATAATATGTGGAATGAATTGAGAGAGAGAGAGACCAAATCGGGAATGGAAAAGGGGCCTGGGATCTCGTTGGGGATGGGAGTTTCGCTCTCAGGATTTTCGTTCCTGTGGCTCGTTAGGGTTGGAGGTTTCGCTCTCAGGTTTTTCGTTCCTGTGGTATTTTACTAAGTTTATGTGCTACATATCATTTGGGTACAGATCCAATAGTGAAAGTTTCGTCGCAGAGTTAATTGCTTCCTCAATCACGTATAGTTGATTAATATAATTATTCTACTTTTATTAATTCAACTTTCATATTTATTACTCATTGAGTTATTACAGTTTAAATACTTATTCAAGTTGCATTAACTTATTGTTCGTTTTGAGATTAAATACTGTCCTATTTTCCATACTTATCAGTACTACGTTTCCAAGATTGCAGTACAGTAACTATTATTTACTTGTATTCAAGCCCTATTGGAGTACTTTGCATATTTACTTCAGGACTTTATTTCTTGTGATTTGAGACTTATCATCTCTGTGTGTTGTTATTTATATGTTCATTAGTAACATTATTATTATTTGTATATGATTACTATGCTTATTTCTCCAGAGACATATTGAGATTGTACCCTAGCAGTTAAGGAATAAAACCTGTATATTCTATACCTATGTGTTTTGTGTCCATTGCTTATTACTATTGTGTTGATTAAGAGAATTAAGGCCAGTCCTCACCCAGTGGAGTGATACCTAAGTCGACAATAAACGCTAGCTGATTCCTAAGTTGGAAGTCGCAATCAGATTGTCTCACGTTTCTTGAAACCTAAACCCCCATCAAGATGACCGACGTGCCATCCGACGTAAGAGACAATTCCCCACAGACCCTGACTATGCACCCTTCACCAACAACCAGACAAAGCACATTAACAATCTCAAGCACTCACCCACCTGTGGCCCAGATAACATAAGCAACATGCCCCTCAGACACCTAGGACCACAAGGCATACAAACACTCACCAACATATCAAACTACAGTTATTCATTCAACACAATACCAGACATCTGAAAGCATGGTGTCATCATTACATTCCCCAAACTCAACAAAGACCCCATGCTACCCTCCTCACACCACCCCATCACACTCCTTTGCACCATCTTCAAAGCCTCAGAATGCCTCGTACTACAACTGACCACACATGCTCTACCCCTAGCTCCAACACAACATGGCTTCAGGACACTACACTCCACAAACACACTTCTTACAAACCTTACACAAAGAACTTTTGATGGCATCAACTCAACCAAACCACCACACAGATCACTAGGCTACTTGCCATACTCGACATTAGTAAAGCCTTCGATGCTATCCCCCGCCACAACCTAACAAACAAAATCTACAAAACAAATATGCACAATACAAAAAGGTGGCTGGCCAACTACCTAGCAGGCAGATGTGCATACATATCATTCGCCGATCAGTCATCTAGTATCAAAATCTTCACAAACGGAGTCCCGCAAGGATCCATCCTGTCGCCTGCACTTTTCAATCTGTACATGCATGATATACCTACACCCCAAATAAATTTAGCTTCCTACGCAGATGACATAACACTCACATGCACACACCAAGACCCAGACAGAGCAACACTTCTCATTCAACCCTATCTCAACAGTCAACACACTACAGACTCAGTTAGCCCCCAGCCAAATCCACTGCAATCCTCCTCACAAGCAGGACAGCCGAATACAAAAACACCCAGCACCTCATTATAAACACCATCCCCCTAACACACACACACTCACCCAAAATCCTAGGAGTATCATATGATACTCTAATGACATTCAAACAACATATCACAAACATAAAAAATAACTGACATACAGACTTAACGCCCTCAGGTCACTTGCCCACACAAAATTTGGACACAACAAAGAAACTACCACCACAGTATACAAACAATACACAGGCTGGTCTACAGAAAGAGATAAAAGAGGACTTCTGGAATGACACCGTCAGTGTCATTTCAGGCCTCTCAGAGAATGAAATAACAATATCGTGGGAGGGGACCTGAATGGTCACGTGAGAGCATCTGCAGATGGATACGAGGGGATACATGGAGGAAATGGTTACGGAAGGAGGAATCTGGAAGGCGAATATATACTGGAGTCCTGCGTTGCACTTAACATGGTTGTGTGTAACACAAAGTTCAAGAAAAGACAGGACCATCTGATCACGTATAACTCTGGGATCTCCAATAGCCAGATAGATTACTTCTTGGTTAACAGGAAAGACTGGAAACTGGTTCGGGATGTAAAGGTCATCCCGAGCGAAGAATGTATCCCCCAGCATAAGCTACTTGTGTGCGACATGAGATTATACAGAGATCCTAAGCGCAAGAAGGTATACATGCCCAAAAGGAAAGTGTGGCTGCTGAAGAACAAGGAAGTTATGTATAGGTTTCATAGTGAACTGGAGGAAATGAATAGAAATAAGGAAGCTAGGCCTATCGATGTAAATAGTCAATGGAATTTTCTTAAGCATATATCCTTATCGCTGCCACTGACAAAGTCTGTGGGAAAACAAAGGGTCACCCCAGGAATAAGACCTCCTGGTGGTGGAACGATTAGGTAGAACATGCTGTGAAAGAGAAAAGGAGATGCTTCAAAGCATGGAAGAAGGGAGGCAGCAAGGAGGAATACCAGGCGGCTAAACGAACTGCCAAAAGTTATTTACAATGCTAAAAAAGGCATTAAGGACCTGGTCCTCGAACAAGTGTGTAACACTGACAATCCCAATGGGATCTCCAACCTAGCTAGGCGAGTTAAGAATGACAGTAGGGATATTATAGGTGAACAGTGTGTTAGAAACGATAATGGGAAGATTGTGTATGCAGAAAATTGAATCAGAGAAGCATGGAAGGCACACTATGAACGATTGCTAAATGTAGAGTTTGAATGGGATAAGGAACAGCTTAGTATCGAAAAACAAATATCTGGACCCCCTCTTTTGATAGCACCAGCTGTAGTGAGTGACGCAATCAATAAAATGAAGGACGGTAAAGCTCCAGGGTGCTCTGACATTGTCGCCGAGATGATAAAATCCTCAGGGGAGACGTGTCAACTTAGTCACGGAGTTGATAAACACCATTATTAAAGAAGAGAAAATCCCAGAGGATTGGCACAAAAGTGTTATAGTAAATATATACAAAGGAAAAGGGGATGCGCTAGATAGAGGTAATTATAGGGGCCTGAAAATGCTTGACCAAATCATGAAGGTCTGTGAGAGAGTCTTTGAGGGTTTGATCAGGCAAAGCATCTCCATTGATGATATGCAGTTTGGTTTTATGCCAGGACGTGGTACAACCGATGCTATCTTCATAGTCAGGCAGATACATGAAAGATACTTACTAAAAGGCAGGGATCTTTACTTGGTGTTCTTAGACCTGGAGAAGGCCTTTGACAGGGTGCCTATAGAGATGTTGTGCAGTGGGCTATGAGGAAACTTGGTGTGGAAGAGTGGCTGGTGCATGTGATAATGAAGATGTATGAGGATTCGCGAAGTGCGGTGAGGGTGAAGGGTGTACTGAGTGATGAGTTCGCAGTCTGTGTTGGAGTTCATCAGGGTTCAGTGATAAGCCCCCTCCTCTTTATTATTATGCAAGATGCTGAGGCCAAATTCAGAAAATGGAGAGAGGGCATGGCGAGCAAGGGTTTAAGAGTCAATATTAACAAAACCAAGGTTATGCATTGTAAATTGAGAAGAGACAATGTGGAAAAGAGCGGTGCATACCCATGTGTAGTGTGTGGAAAGGGTGTGGGCGCTAACACGATTCAATGTAGCATCTGTCGACGCTGGGTGCACCATGGGAGTAAGTTCTGTAGTAGAATAAAGGGACCCCTGCCGAAGGATAAGTCAGAAATAGAGAAATTTAAGTGCGTAGTGTGCAAAGGCGAGCTTGTGTAAAGTGATGAACCTGTAGCTGTGAATATTGGAAATGAGTCATTGGAGCTGGTGGACAAGATTTGTTACCTAGGAGATACCATCTCTGCTGGTGGTGGGGCCGAGGCTGCCACTGTCGCTAGAATTAGATGTGGCTGGGGGAAGTTCAGAGAACTGCTGCCAATTCTGACCATGAAAAGAATGCCTCTCCCCCTGAAGAGAAAGATGTATGCCTCATGTGTTAGAAGTGCAATGACGTATGGCTCAGAAAAATGGGCCGTTAAAGTAGAGGATGTCAACAGAATGGAACGTAATGGGATGAGAATGGTGAGATGGATGTGTGGGGCCAGGCTGCAGGATAGAAAAACTAACGTTGAGCTGAGGAGACGTTTAGGTATAAAGAGTATTAGCAAGGTGATGCGTACAAGTAGACTGGGATGGTATGGACATGTGGAGAGAATGGATGAACAAAATTGGGTGAAAAAATGCAGGTCTGTGATTGTGGAGGGAGCTGCATCAAGGGGTGGACCGAGGAAGACCTGGGACCGGACTATACGTGTCGATCTCAAATCCAAAAACTTGACAAATGAAGCAGCGCTTAACAGGGTTGCCTGGAACGCCGCCATTAGGACAAGAGACTGAAACTGCACGTATGTGTGGAGCACTCGGTCTTAAAATGTTATGTATGTATGTATGTATGTATGTATGATGGAATATGCAAGCCCTGCCTGGGCCTCTAACCTAGCTGAAAAACATCACAAAACCTTGCAGACTATTCAAAACAAAGCCCTAAAAATCACCACAGGCTGCACAGCTACTACACCTAAAGATCACCTACATCAAGAAACCGAAGTCCTCAAAGTCAAGGACCACCTGGACATGAGAGGCACTCAATTCCTGGCTGCAGCCTCCACAAACCAACACCACCCACTACACTACATGGCAGCACACCCACAGACACCAAGGAATATCAAAACAACACCCAGCACACGGTATCACACACAAATACTGTCATCTCTCCCTCCCTGCCCACCCCAAACCAGCTTCCAGAAGCACATCCATACTCATATATCTCGCCGTTCCATCCAATTCCTCATAGACAACACGCAGCTGCAGGCATGACCTCCCGAAATCCATCCTTCTGAATCCTCCCTTCCTTGCGAGGACAGAGTCCACTTAGCTAGGCTGAGATGTGAGCACCATCCAGCTCTTCTGAGCTATCAGAAGAGACTGGATGTCTCCATCGTCAACACCTGCCCAGGATGCAACACAGCACCCCATACTATTAAACACATCATTGAAGACTGCATTCTACACAATCACTTATGCCAACAACATAACCTACACTTCTTGAGAGCCCTGTGGGAAAGCCCGATCGTGGCCATGGCCTTCCTTAGGGACTCGGGGCTGTTCGGCCAGGCAGCCTAGGGAACGACAACAACAACAGTTATCCACATAAATTTGTAAACAATAACTTTATGTAAGGAAGGAATATTAGTATGATTGAATTAGAAGTGTACTGTATTATATTATCTATCTATCTATATACTCAGGCACATACACCATTTATTTGTTTCTTATTAATGTATTTTTTTATTTATAGCTGGGGGTGGCCGACTCTAGACAGAGCCCCCAAAAAACAAACAAAACACAAATTCACACACATCTAGGTCGTCCAGAAAACCCAGAGACCCAGGCCCATTTAGGGTCTCCAGTAAGATTCCCAGGTCCCAGACCTCCCGGAGAGGTTTCGGTCTCAGCAGGCAAACATGCAGCGAAGCTGTACCACCACAAGCCTGCCCACCACGCATCCAGGCATACCCTTCATATATACCGGCTCCCCGGGCCAGGCGCCTGATGGACTTTTATCTAGTCAAACTGGCGCCTGACCCCCTCTCCCAAACGACAGCGTTTTCACTCATCTATTCACTAGCATTCTCCATTAATTCCTATTTACTACCACTTCTCTTGCCTGATCTTAGTCATGCCTCTATTTTCCAACGCTTGTACTATGCAGTTTCTCCATCTCAATGGAGGTCTTCCTACCCCTCTACCTCCCCTTGTATCTGACTCACATATTATTTTTGTAAGTCTTTCATCTTCCATTCACTCAACATGTCCATACCAGCACAGCACCCTTCTGTCCACTCTGGCCAACATACTGTATGTTCCTGCTGCTCCACTCTCCTATGTCTGCTTGCTAAAAAATTTGCTAATGATAGATTAAAATCCTCACAAAATGACGAAGAACGGGTGAAATTTGTAGAGCTACGACGCAAAGCCAAAAAGTTAATTAAGCAAAGTAAAAAGACCCTGGAGTTACATGTTGCGAATCAAAGTAAAACAAACCCGAAAGAATTCTATAGTTATATCAGAAAGAAAAAAGTAGTTACTTCAACTGTTGGACCGTTAGTCGATGAAAATGGAGAATACACCAAAGACGAAGTACAAATGAGTAATGCCCTCAATACCTTCTTTGCATCAGTTTTTACAACCGAAGACCTCAGTGATATCCCTACACCATCGCCGATTCAGATTGATAATTCAGATGTTCTAAGCAATATCACCGTTACAGAGAGAGAAGTATTGAATTGTTTAGATAAACTCAAGGTAAATAAAATGCCTGGACCTGATACAATCTCACCTAGAGTTCTAAAGGAAGCTAAGGATGAGCTCTCCAAACCACTGACATTGCTATTCAATGAATCCTTGCAGTCTGGGACTATGCCTGATCAGTGGAAGCTAGCCAACGTAACACCGATATTCAAAAAAGGCAGCAAATCCCTACCCAGTAACTATCGTCCAATTAGCTTAACCTCAATTGTATGTAAAATGCTAGAAACGGTCATAAGAGACAGACTCGTAAATCACTTAGAGGCAAATAACTTACTTAAAGATACTCAACACGGCTTTCGTAAAAAACGTTCCTGTTTAACAAACCTCTTAGACTTCTTCCACGATATCTTCAACCTCTACGATGAGAGTAAAGCTGTAGATATTATATACCTTGATTTTCAAAAGGCCTTTGACAAAGTTCCCCACAAACGATTACTGCTAAAACTAAAAGCGCATGGAATACAAGACGGTGTGTTGAAATGGATAGAAAATTGGCTCAGCGACAGAAAGCAAAGAGTAGTCATAAACGGTAAGGCATCTAAATGGACCAATGTAAGTAGTGGGGTACCCCAGGGATCGGTACTAGGACCAATTCTCTTTCTAATTTACATCAACGACATAGATGAGGGTCTCACCTGTACAGTCTCGAAATTTGCTGACGATACAAAAATTGCAAATAGCGTACTCTCAAAAGAACAAGTTGACGATATGCAACACAATCTAGATAAATTGTCATGTTGGGCCCAAATTTGGCAAATGAGTTTCAATGCGGATAAATGTAAAGTACTACATATCGGATACCTAAATGAGAAAGCAAACTATTCGATGAATGGCACTCAGCTTAAGAATGTAAACAAAGAAACCGATCTGGGAGTAACAATATCGAGTAACCTAAAACCGAGTCAACAATGTTCAGAAGTTGTTAAGAAGGCAAACAAAATAATTGGCTTTATAGGCAGGTCATTTGAGCATAAATCCAAAGATGTTATCCTAACCCTTTACAATTCCTTAGTCCGCCCTCTTCTGGAATACTGCGTTCAATCCTGGTGCCCTTATTACCAAAAAGATATAAACAAGCTAGAACGAGTTCAACGTAGAGTTACCAAAATGATACCTAGCCTAAAGAACAAACCATACGAAGAGCGTCTTAGAGAATTAAATCTATTTCCTTTAACCCAGCGCAGATTAAGAGGCGACTTAATTCAAGTGTTCAAAATCATCAAAGGCATCGACAATATGAACTGTAGTAAGTACTTCACTATCGACCAATCTAATTACATGCGGGGAAACGGTTGCAAAATTATTGGTAAATCTTTTAACTCACACGAATCTAAGAATTTCTTCTTCAATCGAGTTGTCAACTTGTGGAATGGGCTTCCCCGAGACGTTATAGACTGCAGCACCGTTGATTCATTTAAACTCCGCTTAGACAAATATCTCGCATCAAACCCGCGACTGACTGCGTTTGTAAATGAATAACTTTATTGTATACCCCCCTCAGTTACTAACCCATCTGTCCCCTACTAACTTCCTAATCCTGCCACGGACATTAGTTCAAGGGCAGTAGTTCCCTTTCCAATGTTCCCTTACCCACTCTAAACCACTGTTTGGACACTTGATCCTCAGTGTTTTGGAGGACAAGCAGCCTAGAAGAGTCACTAGACCTGTTGTTGCTTGATTTCCTTTGTACTCCTTTGTACTCCCTTTGTATCTCTTCATTCCTCAATCTGTCTCTACAAGTCACTCCACACATACTCCTCAAGCAGCTCATCTCCATCACATCCAGCATTCTTCTCTCCTTTGACTTCAGAGCCCAATGTCTCAGCCCCATACATCACTGTTGGTACAACTATCCCTTGATACATTGCACTTTTAGCTTTCATTCCAAGATTTCTCAGCTTCCACATACTTCCCATTATATTATGCAGTAGTCAATTAACTCTCAACGAGCGTGCAGTCTTGTTTACATCACCGTAGCACCTGGTGGGTATATTTACAGATAATGAGCTTCATTCCATGCTCTTTGTCATGCATAAGCAAGAGCCAGAGCATAATACAATTATATATCCGTGAAAGGGCGATAATAGAGCTTTCCAATGACACCTGAATCATTCTTGTACGACCACAGGTTCTCTTGCAACGATCGTGTAACCGGAGCCGAAAATACCCTAAAATGAGGTATTCTTCTCGATTTTATCCTTGTTGAGAGCAGTAGGGAGGCGGTGATGAGATACAGTATGTCTCAGTGACAGCCACATAGCGGTGGCGAGCAGTTCGAGGTCGCCTATCGTCCCCCCAACGCTCGGTTTTTCTCTCATAGCTCATAATGGCCTCAAAATGGCACCCGTCATATGACGTGCACCGCGAGTCGAGTGTTATGATAAAATAAGTTTTATTTCATATTATTTTTACAAGTCAATCACACTATTTTCACTTCCATACATAAAAATTATGGAGTGGGTGCGAATTCATGGGGGCATCTGTAAAGTATCCTTCTTAACCCCTTCTGTACCGCAACGTCTTTTTGCCTTTAGTCTGGCTACTATTACACGACTTAAGTCAGTCTAAAAAGGGCCTCCAGCAATGATCAGGCTTCCAACTATCTCATTAACTTTTTTTACTACCACAGATCCTTCATAAACTGCAC
Organism: Lithodes maja; assembly: GCA_037953745.1. NCBI lineage: Eukaryota > Metazoa > Arthropoda > Malacostraca > Decapoda > Lithodidae > Lithodes > Lithodes maja. The sequence continues at coordinate 26,109 of JBAKBP010012667.1, read as the reverse complement.
AAAATCGTCTAAATATAGGTAGAGTAAAATTAATAAAGACGTCGCCGGTACAGAAGAGGTTAAATGATGTTCTTCCATGTAATCTAATGATTGGAAATATAGTTAGTGTAATTGAAATAAAAGTATAGTGATATGACGGCAAGTGATGTTTTTGTCTCCTATTGTCCTTATCTGGAAATAACTTAAAATATATATTCTTTACCTTTTAACCCTTGTTTAGCGGGACCCGACTTAAGTCGGCCTAGAGAACCAAGGACTAAGTGGCGGGGCCCGACTTAAGTCTGTGTGCAATTTTTGAGCAATGATGACTCTGAGAGAGAGATGAGCGATGGGAGGAGCGTAGGTCGGCTCATGACCGCTCGGCACAGGTCCCGCGCGACTACTAACGTTCCCTCCACACACATCCACACTCACTGCCTCGCTACACAGGGAATTATGTAAGGATAATACCGTATTTTAGGGATTTTGCACTCGTCTTGCACGATCGTTGCAAGAGAACGCGTGGTCGTAGAAGGATAGCTCTGGTGTCATTGGAAAGCTCAATTTACGCCCTTTCAGGGATACATAATTGTATTACGCTCTGGCTCTTGTTTATGCATGAAAAAGAGCACGGAAACAAGGTCGTTTAGGGTAAAACCACCCGCTTGGCGAGTAGTAGAAGTTACTGACGGGCCCGCTCGTAAGGCGTTAATAGAAAATACTTCACAAAAACACAGTACTGCATCACTGAATTCTCCCTACCAGAAATTCTTGGAGTTGCCGCACCAGACACATTGTTTTGTACAGTAAGCGACCTGGGCCCTTTAAATGGCGATATCCCGCAGTTTTTCACCCTCCCTCTCCATCAATCATTCCTAATTATAAGCTATATGTCGTACTTTCTATAGCTGACACATTACCCCCACAACTACCATACTATATAAGCACTTAGTGTAGCCATTTAGTATATAGTAAAAACATGCAGAATCGTAATAAATCGTGATAAACTTTGCATAGCCTTAGTGTTGAGTATTGTTTATGTCGACAGACGTAGCTCTGGCGCTACTTCGGAAGCGTCCACCGGAGGTCTCCGGTGAATTCCTGGTAGGGAGAATTCAAACAAAATGTGCCCCGAGAAACCTATTATAAATAATAAAAATAAATAAATATTATTCTACCTACCACAAAAAACGTTTTTTTTGAAGGGTTAAGATAAATTGGTTGTTTATCTACTTCTATTCTTAATATATACAGTATTTTTTATAATTATCATTGTTCTTGTTAAAAGAGTACTCTTTATTTATATCTGTTGTTGCTTCTTCATATTTTGAAATTATTCTACTTTATTTTATTATATCCATTTACTTCTGATACTATCAATTGTTTGCCTGTGATAATCCTTATTTTATGTGTACTATAAATGTAGATAATTTGTAGGATAGCAGTTGGTAGGGGTCATGTGTTCATACTATGCTCACATGCAGGTACAGTCGCAAACCCTTAACCCTCCAGCCCCGGTTATGTATTATATATATATTCCTCGAAACCCGGGTGTTTTGGCCGAAAAACGTCTAGGCTAGGCTACCGTATATTCGTTAATCAGACTGCTTCCCGCATTCCCGCGCATCCCCAAGCCTAGCTGTGTTATTTACCTGTAGAATGGCATTAAGTAGAGCTCTCTAAGTCAACTGGGTGAGCTGTGATAATGATTTCATTGGAGATAACTTTATGGCCAAACCAGCCACTTTACACCACTTTTCGATACTGAACAACAACATACAGGCACACAAGAACAAGCGACGCTCTCCTTCTTGTGGCCGGAGATGCGGAGCGTCGGTCCAGCCGGCTGTTGTTTACATGCGTCGGACCGACGCCTCGCACAGCAAGCTCACAGGCTGTGACGTCATGGGTGCATAAGAGGCCTTCCGGGTACCTGTTACATGCTTTTTTATGGGCGTACAAGAGGTCATCCGGGAACCAAGGGTTAAAGTAAGCCCCCCTCGACTCGAGAAATATTGGTATCCCGGGTCTCTCTGGATGACAGGTAAACGTGGCACAAACGATTACACTCCGCTCCGATTTAGCACAGGTGGCTCGAACAGCAAAATGAACCCTTGATGGTTTTGATGTATCAACGTTAGTTTTTGCTTTCCATTGCTATCAGTTATTTAAAGGTCAGCCAAATAAAATATTGCACAATTATTTGTGTATAAACACAATTCACAAATACATTTCTCATACGCCTATATTTAGCTTGAAACGCATGAAATTTGAAATCATTCAAACAAATTCCTCAAAGTGTCCGAAACCTACAAGTTCAAAATAGAATACATTGTTTAAGCAATACTGTTTATAGTACTGTAATAATAATAATAATAATAATAGTTCTAAAAGCTAGCGCATGCTAAGCTAGCTAAGGATAGCTCAATAAAGCCGATTAGGCGTATTTCCATTGGGGTCCTGTACTACTACCCCATCCCTTTGCTCATGAGGGATGGTAACGACTCAGTGCTTGTGAAAAATCTTTAATGCGCCGAGCGTGGGCGCGAACCCGGGCCTTCTGGGTGGAAGTCCGAGACGCTAGTCACTACACCAAGCGAGCCGCTGAACAAGACACTATTTTTTAACGAAGGTCATAATGCAATAGATATGTATGGAGATTGGCCAACTATATTCAATCCAAGCTACAGTAGGCTTTATCGCATCCCGAAGTCACAAGATCGAGTCGAGTCCTTCAGAAATAAAAAGCTTGATTAATATTAGTCCATTCATAATTAGAAAGATTACTATTTGTTTGTGCAAATTTCGTCCGTGAGGGATAAGGGAAGCCTTTCTGTGAGATTTAATGATATGGCAGTAAATTCTGAATAAACATAATTCATCATGCAACACATGTCTACTATTTGCGACAATACAACACCTGGGCAATACCTGACTACCGTAGGTAAAACGAAATGTCATATATTGCATAAATGTATGCGCACTCAACACAGTTTTGTCCTACCCCATTCATGATTAATTATTTCTGCAGGTTACCAGATCACCTTATCGAGTTTTTGCTCCTTCCCTCTCACTTTCTAAAACACAGCAACGTTGCAAAAAATGCATTAACACTTATCCAATCTAACATAAGTATGTAGTGAAGTATATACAGTATATTTATTTTGTATATGTGTATGAGGGAGACAAAACGCAGAATTGTTTGTTACGAGTGCCTCCCCAGAGTTAAAAGGGGGTTAGAGCCATTATCAAGGAACGGTCGAACCCAAATCCCTGGATACACGGAGTTTGAAGGCATTTAAGTCATAGGATGAGGGACATATGGGTTCAGGGAGAGGGTTCCAGAGCTCACCTATTGAATAGAAAAAAACAATGGGAATATAGGTTAGGTCTTGAGTTGGAGAGTTGCACAGAGTACAGTATATGCTCATGAACGGAAGCTCATATTAAACAACATAATGATTGAAGGAAGTTGATAGAATATTAATAAACATTAAGCTTTATACCTTAGAAGTTATCCCCTTGTGGATCACGACGCATTTTTGACAGTTTTTTCCGCTTATAGTTTGATGAGTAGCATGGAAGTCAAAGGATTTAATGAGTCTTTTCCTTGTAATACCAACAGATCTTCCACAAGTTGCATAACATGGAGTTGTGATAACAAGAACAAACTGTTAAAATACATCGTAAATCTTGAAAGAGTTAAGTTAGTCGAGAATGGGATTTCTTTACATATATACTTATTTCAAAGTTATCATGAAACCGATTGCGTCACATTAGCCATTACATTACTTTCATCTAGCATTTCAACATGCTGTAATTACAGGGTAAATATAATGCCCTTGAAAATAATTAAGAAGTTATTAATTACTGTACAGTAGTAAATAAGGTAATTGGATAAAAGCAGAGTTTATGTTTTGTCCTCATGGGAGCTAATTCATTCTGCCACGAACTCTGTATTCAAAAGTCAATTGTATCGCAAACACAGTGGATTATTGAATCATGAGGATATAAATCTGAGCTAGATAAAACACTGTTTAAAGTAACAAGATTGAATGCAACAATAATATTTGTATATTAACATATGGACTATTTTTACTACTATTCAACAACTTATAGTATAATTCCATTCTCTCTCTCTCTCAGCTACCTATCTGAATTGGCTTGGTTCTCTACTTCTACCAACCTATTTTTTTGTCGAGTTTTATTATTATTATGTTTATGATTTCCAAGTTAGTTTATATATGTTACAAGCTCTTATGTATAGTGACAGTTTGTCAGAACCAATTTTACTATTCCTTGAGCTGAACACTTAAGATCATACATTTTACCCAGAGATATGATGGTATGCCTGAACAGATTGAGCTGTGCATTTTACCGGTCGAGGAAGGTAAGGTCTTCCTAAAGAATCATGGTAATCTCTACCTAGTGTCAGAGGGCAATAGAAGCTAAAATATTTTCAAATTAGGGAAAAGGGGGGTTGGGGAGAGAGTAGTTTAGCAGGACACACAAGAATATCGACTGTATATATTACCATCGATAGAGATGAATACAGTATGAAGTTTAAAAACGGTTGCCAGTTGTTCTAAATGTCATCAATAATGCTTGACCACTAAAGTTGCTTCAATGCAGTAAATATATGTAATTGTTTTATCTATTGATTCACAGACATAAATAACCATACTCAACCATTATCAATATGCCTCGTTTGGCCAGTAGGCCTAGTGCAGATTTCCGTGTCCAGTCATACAACTTGAAGTAATTTACAAGCTGCGAAAATAAGAAACATACTGTGGTTGTAGTAAACCACAAAAGGTTCATATGGCTGTTCGAACTTCTGTTTCATTTGAGCGGAGTGTGTTCGTTTGTGCGTTCCCAAGTTTACCCGTCGTTCAGAAAGACCCTAGCTAATTCTATTGTTAGCATCGAGGGGAGCTTACTTTTAGGGATTGAGACTGTACCTACCCGATAGTACTATCGTTTGTGAGTACTATATGCATTTGTACTATTGTTAATACTTAATACCTTGTCAAATTGCAAATTTATTTGTATATTTTATTAATTAATATTGATAAATATATATTATCATCTTAGTATGTAACTAGATTGAATAGAATATTTTGACTTAACTGTAGTTTCTTTATTCATACAGAATTTACTAGAACGTCCTGAACTTCCCAAATTGACTAGTTCCTTGAATATGACGAGAGCTGTATGTTAATATATGTGTGACTAATTTGCTTGGGACCCAAATTTACTTAGTACTCACATAAATTATGAGTGGTGGTGGGCTGGATCTATCAGAACGAGGGTTGGTGTCCTCTACTTCCCATAGCCGTTTTCTGACTGTACCTTTATCATAATTCTTATTTCTAACTTTTTTCTTGAGAGTGGTGAAGGCAGTGGGGCCATAATGGTGTGCCCCATGTTTCCCTAGTGTCTTACTCTCACAGCCCACTGGCACTAGTTGGCCTTTCTCTCTCTGGCGTAGGGATGCGGCGACCTCACCGCCCGCCACTTTGGTGGTGCAATCAGCCTCTGGAGCAGTGGACCACTGGTTCCTATTTCCAGAAAATTCCTGTGCTTGGTATGCTTCCAGCCAGGGCCCCACTGGGGTAAATAAAATAGCAAAACAGTGGTGGAACTGCCATCCGGGTGAGGGACTGCTCTGAGTCTGCTCCTTCAGTGTTCATGGTTATAATCCACTTAGTGGAAATGGCACTGTGGGTGGAGTGGGTCAGTCGGGGCATGTCTGGGAACCTGGAGGCAGTTTCTGCCATGGCCATCCCTTTTGGGGGTGCTTCCTCTGGAAGCGAGGCGTCAGATTTGATGATGATGATGATGATAAATTATGATATAATGATGTACATTCTATGTGGTGGTTTTGTGTTCTTTTATTTTGCCATATCGTTATATCCACTTAGTGATTTTGATAAGTTAATTTCTTTATATTGTGCCATTCTTGTTTTGGTTTGTTTATTTTGCAAGTTTTACATTATAATAATATACAGAAAGAATAGGGCGGGTGCCCAACCCCAATAGGGGTTGAAATAGGGGAGCTATCCCCCCGCCAAAGGCGGCTTTCTAGGGCCTTTCCTAGCTGATACTGAGAGGATTGGGTTCTAGTCATGTGGTGATGGGTTGGTCTATCAGAGTGAGAACTGAGCGATCTCTGCCATACCCATAGCTTACTCTGACTGTTCCTTTTACTTATATATTTTTTTAGATCTCAAGTGACGGCGTCTCTTCCGTGGGTTGACCTCCCAATCTACCAAGATTGGAAGCCAAAGCGTCACATTTTTCCTTTGCCCCTCAACTTTCTCTTCATAATTGCTGAGGGGCACAGGGCCCTGGGTTGGGCTTTGGTTTCCTGGGCGTTTCCGCACCCTCCTCAGCTCCCCGCCATGGAGTGGCTTCGGTCACCTAGGCTTTATTGTGGTCGGCAGGGAGGGTTCTGTGGGGGCGCTCGGTTATGGCCTTGGCCTTGCTCGGGGCCTTGGGGCTGTTCGGCCAGGCAGCTTGGGGAACGGCAACAACAACAACAACAACAGAAAGAATGTGCGATTAAACAATGTATGCTTACGGCAAATTTGAATTTGAGCCAAGATACTCATCAGGATTAATAGGGTCATCCAGTCTTCATAGCCCTTAAAATTAACCTTTCCAATCAGATCCTCAGCCAGATTTATAGGGTCATACAGTCTTCACAGCCCTTAATCTTAACCGTTCCAATCAGATCCTCAGCAGTGGTAAGTTTCAGCCACCCAGTGGAGTACCTCAGCTGTTCCAGGTTATGAGGCACTTTCTCAAATGAATATATAAAATTAGTTTAACCAGACCACTGAGTTTCACCAAAGAACTCTCATTGGGCTGGCCCGAAGGATTAGATCAATACGGACAACTAATCAAGTCAAGATAGATAGGGAGGGGCAGCATGTGAGGAGGTGTGTGGAGTGAGGAGAAGAGGGAGGGGAGTGAAAGGTACAGCATGGTGGACAGAAGAGGTAAGAATAGCTGTGGAAGAAAAGAAGAAAGCATATAGAGAGTGGTTGGGTAGTAGAGGGAATGAAGATTCCGAGAGACAGAAACGAGCGAGGTACGTGGAGAGTAAGAGGGTGGTGAAGAGAGTAGTGAAGGAAAGTAAGAGAAGAGTAGATGAGGAATTTGGAAGGAATCTGAGTGTAAAATGGAGGGAGAGTAAGAAACTGTTCTGGAAAGAAGTCAAGAAAGTTAGGGAAGGTAGCAAGGGAAACAGTAAGGGTGTGAAAGATAAGAATGGGAGAATGCTAGCCGAGAAGCAAGAGAGAGTCGAAAGTTGGAGGGAGTACTTCAGTGAGTTGCTAAATGAAAGGAATGAAGAGCCAGCAAACATAGCTGGATATGGTATGGGAGGGAGAAGAAGAGAAGTAGTGGAGGAGGAGGTGGGGATCAGGAGGTCAGAAGTGTGGGAAGCCATGAAAAGAGTGAAGTTGGGGAAAGCACCAGGAACAGATGGAGTGTGTGGGGAAATGTTGAGGTATGGTGGTGAGATAGTGATAGAATGGGTATGGAAAATGTGCAAACTAGCATGGGAGAAGGGGAGTGCACCCGATGACTGGAAGACTGGCATAATAGTCCCCCTATATAAGGGCAAAGGGGAAAGAGGAGTGTGTGGTAACCACCGAGGAATATGTCTTCTAAGCGTAGTAGGGAAGGTATACAGTAGGGTAGTGATTGAGAGAGTGAGAGTGAGAACGGAGAAATGGATAGGCGACGAGCAGGGAGGCTTTAGGAAGGGAAGAGGATGTGTAGATCAGATTTTTACCCTGAATTGTGTTGTGGAGAAGTATCTGGAGAAGAAACAAAAGGTGTATGTTGCCTTTATGGACTTGGAGAAGGCCTATGACAGAGTGGATAGAGAAGGTTTGTGGAAAGTACTTAGAATATACGGAGTAGAGGGCACGTTGCTGAAAGCAGTGAAGAGCATGTATGAGGGTGCAAAGGCGGCAGTATGTGTGGAGAGTGAGCAGAGCGAGTTCTTTGACCTGAATGTTGGTTTGAAACGGGTGTGTGATGTCCCCGTGGTTGTTTACTGTATATATGGATGGAGTTATGAAAGAAATACTATCAAGAGCAGTGGATGTTGGTGTATTGCTGAAAAGGGAGGGAATTGAGTGGAAGCTACCTATACTGCTGTTTGCGGATGATACAGTTCTGATGAGTGATAATGAATGGGAGTTGCAGGGTCTGGTAAATGAGTTTGGAACAGTGTGCGAAAAACGGAATTTGAAGGTAAATACGGGGAAGAGCAAGGTTATGGTCTTCGAAAGGGGTGAAGTCACAGAGTGTGAGGTGAAGCTGAACGGTCAGGCTATGGAGATCGTCAACTCTTTTAAGTATCTGGGCAGTGTGTTGAGTAAGATGGGACTATGGATGAAGAGGTGCGGGAGAGGGTACAACAGGGGAAGAGGGTTGTAGGAATGCTAAAAGCAGTAACAAGAAATAGGGTGGTCAGTATGGAAGTGAAGAAGTCCTTGCATGACAGTGTGGTAATCCCGACACTGACTTACGGAAGCGAAGCATGAACGTTGGTTGAGAGACTCAGACCAAGAGTGAGAGCAGTGGAAATGAATTACTTAACCCGGGAGCTGCGGGGAGACTCTTAAGAGTTCCCCCGGCGGACTGCGGGAAGACTCTTGAGAGTAAGTAAAATAAAAAATCAACTTTTGACATCGAAAAATTTTATTTTTTTTTATTTTTTTTTTTTTATTTTTTTTTGGCCCCTGGGCCATGCAAAATCTCAGTCCTCTACCTCCCCTCCTTCCCCACTTTCCTCCTCTCCTTCAGTTATCACCTATTTTCCCTATTATTCCCTTATTCTGAGGTATATTTTCGTGCTAACATTAGCGAGTTGCAAGCAGGGTGTTGTCATCACTGATGGCAAGCGAGTGCAAGAGAGAGAGAGAGAGTATCGATCGACTGTGTCTCAGTGGCCTTGGGGGAAATTGGCGTGAAAGCAGTTTGCCTCACCCATACATTATACAACTCGCGGGCTATATCTCCGATTTTGACCATCCAAACGCTGTTTTCACTCGTTTTATTGTTGTTTCAGGTTAATACCTTTATAATCAACCCATAATAGGCGCATATGGATAATTATTAATGCTATTAATGGTACAATGAATATTTTAGTGACGGAAACACCTCAAATACGTCAGCACAGGGGGACGTTTTCAATTACCCCCATGCGCACTTGTTAGGTTAAGGAGTGCGTGCGGAATTACATGGAGGGATAGACAGACTAATGAGGAAGTAAGAAGGAGGTGTGGTGTGGAGGTAGATGTGCTGGAAAGTGTGAAAAGGAACAACTTGAGATGGTTCGGCCATATGGAACGTATGGAAAGCGAGAGAATGACTAAGAGGGTGTACGAGAGCGAGGTGGAGGGACAGAGGGGGAGAGGTAGACCGAATATGAGGTGGAAGGATGGAGTGAGGAACTACATGAATGAAGGCGGTGCTGGTTGGGGGGAGGGGCGTCGACTGACTGGGGACAGAGGTGCATGGGGGCGGTTCGTTCGTGGCCACCCCTTCGGGGATCACGGCGTCAGGCAATAGATAGATAGATAGGAGGTGAACAAATCTAGTAAGGTGAAGACACGCAGACATTTCTCGCCATTTCATCAGTTCAGCCGGACCACATGAGTATGTGAGCTCCACAGCAGAGCTCTTATAGGGCAGGGCCGAAGGATGAGGCAAGAACTGCTACACTGCAGCACCAACCAAGAAGTGATCAGGGGCGAAGAATGAAAGATCAGGACTAAGTCAGAAAAAAAATCACAGCGAGATGCAAAACAAAAAATGCAATACTGAGGGGAATCAAGTCAGCTCGGCTGTATCAGCAACAGAAGAGACAAATCAGGTCATGAGCCTACTACCTAACCAGGCCAAGGAGGCATGTGATATAGGCTGCACGAGGACAACCGAATGGGACAGAATAAGAACAGAAGGGGAAAAACATATAAAGATGAATGAAAAACTACGCAAAATTAGTCAAGCCAACGACAAAAGCTCGAGGGGAGAGGGAAAGGGAAAACTCCCAGACCTTTCCCCATCAAGCCCCAGGCCCCGAAGCCCCCCAACCTCGTCAAGGGGCGAAGTAGTAGGGGGGTTCTCAACTGAAATAAAAAGCCAAACTATGTTGACTTCAGCTCAATAAACAGATTGACAACAAACTTTTTTCCTGTGAAAAAAGTTCACTCTATAAACACCACCATTTAGTATCAAGAGTATCAATGATGCGATGCGTTCAAGTAGCTTGGATGGTTTGGGCATGTGGAGAGGATGGAGAAAATAAACTTGAGTGGTTAAAAAGATGCAAGTTCGTGAACATGGAGGGAGATGCACCAAAGGGTAGACTAAGAAAGACGTGGGATCAGACTATGCTCTCTGATCTTAAATTATAAAACCTGCCAAGCGAGACACTCTGAACAGGGCTGCCTGGAACTCTGCCATTAGGATGCGAGACTGAAACCGCACTTCGTGTGAAGCACTCGGTCTTTAAATCTATGTAATTATATATGTATGTAGTTGTGGTAGCGTTAATAGAATACAAAATAATTAAAGTAAAAACTTTAGTAAACTTGATTGTTGCGCTAAAGTCAACGTAGTTTGAATCTTAATTTCAGTAAAAAAAAGGCTTCACAAAATGGAGCAGCTGAGGTACTCCACTGGGGTGGCTGAAACTTACCCCAGGGTTTATAGGGTCATACAGTCTTCACAAGGTTTGAACTTACCCTTCCAACCAGATGTCAACTATAAATAAAATGCTTTAGCTACCCAAAGATAATCTTAGTTTTGCAAGGACCTCTGGGAATCTATTTACTGCATCTATTCATATTTTTTCACCAACCAACTTTACTTCTAAACTCAATTAATTAAATCAACAAATAGCCTACATGTGGCACTCCAAGTACTCGAACTTAGGATATTCACACCGAAATTACGCGCATTTATGCATTACGCTATCAAGACAGTTAAAGAATTATGCACAAACCAGACAACTTGATCACCGAGGGGGTGGACACAAAAGAAATGCCTAAATATTCTGGGTTAATTTGTTCCATTCTCTTGCTTGTTTTCAGTGGAGGGTTGCTAGCCCAACCGCCCATTGTTGTGTATAGTGTGTGAGGTGCATGTGGAATATTATAATACTGTTGGATTGGCTGTGGATGTAAATGTAGTCTGTAACAGGTGTAATCAACTCTCCCCATGCTGATCAGGTGCTAGCATATACTTGTATACATGCAACACTGATCTACCACAGCCTTAATGTATGCCATTGTAGTCATGTACAGCCACGGTAAAAAGTTGTGTTCTACCACCATAATTTTTAACTCTGGTTCTCTCTAGTTATAAGTGAAAACATATCCTTAACAGACATAAACAAAGCCTTTATAATCAAGGTTAGTTGAGTGTGGTTCATGAGTAGTTTTGTATTAACCCGAGCAGAGCTCCATACATGTTTTTAAAGTGGCGCATATGCGAATTAATTAGCTTCAATTCTGACAGAATTAGTTATATTTACCATATAAAGCAATATTACCACTCCATATGCATATATTTTAGTTGTATATTGAACATGTGAACAATGAACAACCAGAAAATAGGTGTAAAGATGAAATATACAGTGTAAAACCGTATATTTGTGACGTGAGTGGTGGGGGAGGAGACGGGAGGGAGTGCGACATAGATGTGCTCTCTTGGATATCATCATATCTTGAGAGATAAGGGTAGGTCCAGGCTAGTCTTGTGCCTGTATGACGGAGGAGGGAGATAGGGGCCTAGTATTTGTGGAAACTTTTTCAGAGTGAACAGGAGGGTGACTAAACGTATTTGAGGCGGGAGACACTATTTATAGGAAGTGGGGGGAGGGAAAATATTGGATAAATGAGGAGGGAGAAGTAGAGGGAGAAAGGTGGGGAGGAGAGGGTAAGACATGTTGGGAGAAGTCAGGAGGTGGTTTTAAGTAGATATACCACCAAATCACATATTGCTTCCATTTCACTGGTATTGGGGTGTAGGCCTATATATATTTTTGTAATTGGCTGTCTTCCAGAAGGCCTATCGCATTTGCCTAGCAGACATTTCTCGCAGGCCTAATGCTTGCCGGGTTAATCCAAGAGGAAAATTAATTTAAAGTTATGAAGGTGGGACATCGCTTTTCTCCTCGAGTGTACAGTATCACAAAAAAAAAAATCCTCCAGACATACACATATTGGAATGACTTTTCTATATCTGAATAGTTCAGCTTTGTTCATCTAGGGTACACTATAACTATAAACAGTTAGTGGTGATGGGCTGGTCTATCAGAGTGAGAACTGAGCAATCTCTGCCATATCCATAGCTTACTCTGACTGTTCCTTTTACTTATATATTTTCTAGATCTCAAGTGATGGCGTCTCTAACATGGATTGACCTCCCAATCTACCAAGATTGGAAGCCAAAGCGTCACATTTTTCCCTTGCCCCTCAACTTTCTCTTCATAATTGCTGAGGGACACAGGGCCCTGGGTGGGGCTTTGGTTTCCCGGGCATTTCCGCACCCTCCTCAGCTCCCCGCCATGGAGTGGCTTCGGTCACCCAGGCTTTATTGTGGTCGACGGGGAGGGTTCTGTGGGGGCGCTCGGTTATGGCCTTGGCCTTGCTCGGGGCCTTGGGGCTGTTCGGCCAGGCAGTTTGGGGAACAACAACAACAACAACAACAACTGTTCACTGTAATTAGGCCAGAAATCTCAACTCTAACCTCTTGTCACTTGGGATGGGCTAGAGAAAACAGATTGTTATTTTCCAAACCTATTTACAGGTGGTCTCTTTCCAAATGGTAGAAATAACAATAATAATAATAATAAGCATGTTACTTATTTCTCATAAGCGCCAATTTTTCCGAAGAATTCACTAGCGCTCGGAAAGAGAAAAAAAAAAAAAAAAAATCAATGCATCAAAAGAAGACTTATAAACAACACACATTTAACAATCACTAGCAGTGGCAAAATAGCCTAAACTCTATAGCCATCTGTCATGACATCTCTCTCAAGATCATAGCTTCTCTCAAAGAGAAAAGTCTTAAGTTGTCTCTTGAAGCATTCAACAGAACTCAGTTGTCTCATGGACAGCGGCAACCTGTTATACAACCTCGGAGCCATGTAGGAGAATGAATTCTCAAAGAAAGAAGACTGCTGGAAAGCCCTTGGTTCATCAAGACGAAAAGGGTCATTGTCATGACGCACAACTACACCATGGTGTGCCGGTGGGCGCCTGAGCAGCTCCGCAAGGTACCTAGGCTCACCAAATTTGAGAACCTTAAAAGTCACCAAACACAACTTAAATTCTATTCTTGCTCTTACTGGCAGCCAGTGCAGTTCTATGTTTTTGTTGTTGTTGTTGTTCCCCAGGCTGCCTGGCCGAACAGCCCCAAGGTCCCGAGCAAGGCCAAGGCCATAGAGAGCCCCCACAAAACCCTCTCTGCTTACCACTAACAAAGCCCGGGTGACCGAAGCCACTCTAAGGCAGGGAGCTGAGGAGGGTGCGGAAACGCCCGGGAAACCAAAGCCCCACCCAAGGCCCTGTGCCCCTCAGCAATTATGAAGGGAAAGTTGAGGGGCAAGGGGAAAATGTGACGCTTTGGCTCCCAATCTGCCAACTTTTAGGTTGGCAGTAGGGAGGTTGATCCACGGAAAAGATGCCGTCACTTGAGATCTAGAAAATATATAAGTAAAAGGAACAGTCAGAGTAAGCTATGGGTATGGCAGAGATCGCTCAGCTCTCACTCTGATAGACCAGCCCATCACCACAATGTGAAGAGATGTAGTAGGAGTTCTAGGTGGAACACCAAGTCTGTTAAGAACAGACTGAACTTTCTTTAAAATATAATTTGGAAGACCCACCAACAGGGCATTGCAATAATCAACACGAGAAGACCAATGAGTGAACCAACATCAGGAGGCAACGTCTGGTTATAAACGGCTTCACCAAATAGAGATTTCTGATGTGCAAGTAACAACTTTTAACTATCTGGTTTACATGATCTTTGAAATCTAATCGGGAGTTCACATATACACCCAGATTTCGAACAGAGTTGGCCGGTCGCAGCTGAGATCCACCCACATTGATGGAGAGGGCACCTACTATATGATCAGCTCTTCTATTTCCTCGGATGATGAGAATATCAGTTTTACCATCATTTAGTTTAAGTTTTCTCGCTCTCATCCACTTCTTGATATCAGACATCAACAATTCCATCTTACTCCGTATATCAACTATATTTGTGATTCTCAGATAAATCTGGGTGTCATCTGCATAAAAGTGAAACGTGACATTATGTGCACGAAGCAGAAGAGACAAACTGCTGATATAAATTATAAATAGGATAGGACCTAAAACTGATCCCTGCAGAACACCATACTGCAGGGGTGTCGAGTCCGAGACCATCTGATTTACCATCACACTCTGGGATCTACCTGACAAGTACGACCCAAGAAGCAAGAGAGCGGAGTCACGCACACCACAATCATAAAGATCACTCAATAAAAACTTGTGATCCACTGTGTCAAAGGCCGCAGAGATCAAGAAAGACCAATAGTGAGGCCACACCACTGCAAATGTTCTCAACTAGATCATTATGTACTCTAATCAATGTTGTTTCAGTTGAATGATGCTGTCGGTAAGCAGACTGAAAAATTGGGATAGTTTCATTCTGCTGAAGTAGTGGTTGTAATTGGTCAAGTATTGCACGCTCTAATATCTTTGATATGAAGGACAGGTTGGAGACAGGACGATAGTTCAACATGTTCTCAACATCAAGTCCAGGTTTCTTTAGACTAGGTCGGAGTAGTGCATGCTTTTCAGAATGTGGGAAGTTACCTTCAGAGAAGCACCTATTAATTATTTTGGAAATAAACTCAACTGTGTGATCATAGACTCTTGGTAGCTTGGAAACATTTATGGGATCCAACGGGCAAAATGTTTTATTGAGGTTTCTTATGTAGGACGAGATCATGTCCACCTCTACTGAGTGAAAGGATGAGAGGACATTATTAGGAATGTGTCGGGGTTGGAGTACAACTGAAAGTTCTTCACCAACAGAAGTATCATCCAGTTCCTGTCTTATGCGAGTTATCTTGCCAGCAAAAAATGACACAAAGTTGGCAGCCAACTCGGCATCGGGTACAGAAGGTCTTAAGCTGACTCTTGTTTTTCCAAGTAAACTGTTTACAATTGAAGCCAACCTCCTCTGGTCGTTACCACACGAGTCAACTTTTCCCTGATAATACACTTTCTTTTCATCTTTGATTGTGTGGACCACGGCTCTTCTGGCTGACAGATATTGCAACCTGTAGAGTCTGTTTTATTTTTCCGCCATTCACGTTCAGCTCTTCTACGCGCTCTTCTAAGAAATTTAACTTGAGTGCTATACCAGGGTGAATCATCTCGTACTATGATTTTCTTCTCTACTTCTGGACAGTGATGATCGAACACTAATTTAAGTGCATTTCTATGTACCTCCACCAGCTCATCTGAAATAAGGTTGGAAGTATCAATACTTCCCAAGTACTGTTTTACTTCACTGCTAGCCAAATTTTGGTCTGTATTTTTATAATTTCTAAATCTGATTACTTTTTCATGTGTGAGTGGCTTAGGGAAATCAAAGCTGAAAGTAATCAAAGCATGATCAGAGGTATTAGGGTCAGCATTCTCAACATCAACATCCAGAACACCACCACAACCCACAGGAGAGAGAACCAAGTCAAGGGTGTGTCTAAGATATGAGTTGGGTGGGACACATGGTTTACAAAATTGTTCTGATCAGTCAACTCAAGGAACTCAGGAGAGAATGGCTTCAGATGAGGGCTGTCAACCCAGTAATTAAAATCTCCACATATCAAAAGTCTTCCGGTTTTAGCAGAAAATTCCTCGAGAAACTGCCCAAACTCTTCCATAAAACCCCTATCTGTGCCACGATGGCCAGGCCTATAGACAACTGCCATTCTTAGAATTTGTTGGAGTTTTATTTCCACTTCCAACAGTTCATAATAAAGAGGGGCTGGGTTATGGCTTATTTGCAAGATATTCACCAGAGATGTGGAGTAGACAACTGCCACTCCACCACCCGGATGATCTCCCCTAGGCCTAGGAACATTTATTATGGAATGGGGTTTAGGCAATGCCGCCTGGATAATATTCAGATCTGACTCGAACAACCAGGTCTCAGTGAGACATAATACATCAAGGTTACGTTCATCCAAGATCTCGCAAATATGATCCATTTTGTTACGCAAGGAACGAACATTCAACAGACCCAGTTTCAACCGGCTCCCGTGTGCATTTTTCAGTTTTTTGAACCTACAAAATTGGTGTTTTCAATAACTTTATTTCTCTGAGCTGTCATTAAAGGACAATTTCTACTTGAGGCGAAATTATTTGGCGGCTCCGTAACTGATGTGGAGCTCATACAATTTATACATTTGGGGGAAGTCTTATTGGTGCAGTCTTTTGAGTTATGAGTACCGGCACAGAAGTTGCATTTTGGATCCTCATTTTTCCGATAACACCTGTCACTGGTATGGCCAAAGCCCTGGCAATGGTAACATTGTGTTACCCAGAAGCGATCGTATGCACGACATCTCACAAGTCCAACATACACAGAATTGCCATCATCCACAATGGAAGAGTGTATTTCAGGTGACATTTTTACTACCGCAGTCTTTGTGTGTGCATCACTCTTTTGCTTGGTGAATAGCAAATTCATAGCTAAGCCATCGTCGACCAGGGACTTTATTCTTGGGTTCTTGTTGAGGATGCTGGGAATTATCTCATTATCCTCAGCGTCATTAGCAATGCCTACCAGAGTCATTTTTGGCAGCATCTTCTTTGGTTCGGAGACACTGAAGGCACTGTCCACCCCCAAACACTGATTGATGGCCCTTCCTGCATCTTCTTTGGCTTTCTTGGATGGAAGTCGTACCACCAGTACACCTGAATCAGTTCTAGTTAACTTGTTAACCGGAACCGAAGCCAAAGCAGTCTCGATTGCCTTTGTATCTGGTGGGCTTACTGGCTCGGAGGATCGGTCTTTTGGCTTCACTACCAGCTTCAATAACAGCTCAATTACTGTAGTCCTTTCTTAGTAATGAGAGGTTGGGGTCAGGATTTCTGGCCTACCTATAATGAACATAAATAACTGTATGAGAGGGTAGTGTCAACTTGACCACCACTCAGATCACTACTTGCCACACTCGACATTAGTAAAGCTTTCGATGCCATCCCCCGCCACAACCTAACAAACAAAATCTACGACACAAACATGCATAACAACACAAAAAGGTGGCTGGCCAACTTCCTAGCAGGCAGATGTGCACACGTATCTTTTGCCGGTCAGTCATCTAGCATCAGAAATTTCCCAAACGGAGTCCCGCAAGGATCCTTCCTGTCGCTCGCACTCTTCAATCTATACATGCATGATATAAATACACCCAATACACCCCAAATAAACATAGCCTCCTACGCAGACGACATAACACTCGCATGCACACACCAAGACCCAGCAACAAGTCTCCTTCAACCCTATCTCAACACATTACATGACTGGTACACTACAGACTCAATTTAGCTCCAGCCAAATCCACAGCAACCCTCCTCACAAGCTGGACAGATCACGCATACTCCCCGCAAATCACCATAAACAACACATCCCTAACACACACACACTCACCCAAAATCCTAGGAGTAACATATGATACTCAAATGACATTCAAACATCACACCACAAACATGAAAAAGAAACTGACACCCAGACTTAATGCCCTCAGGTCACTTGCCCGCACAAAATTTGGACACAACAAAGAAACCACCACCACAGTTTACAAACATTACATAAGATCAGTGATGGAATACGCAAGCCCGGCCTGGGCTTCTAACCTAGCTGAAACACATCATAAGACCTTACAGACTATTCAAAATAAAGCCCTAAAAATTATCACAGGCTGCACAGCTACTACACCTACAGATCACCTACATCAAGAAACCAAAGTCCTCAAAGTCAAAGACCATCTGGACATGAGAGGCACTCAATTCCTGGCAGCAGCCTCCACGAATCAACACCACCCACTACACTACATGGCAACATACCCACAGACTCCAAGGAATATCAAAACAACACCCAGCACACGCTATCACACACATTAAGATTAAAAGAGGAAACAGAATCATAGAAGAGGATACAGAGATTGCGGAAGAACTAAATAGAAATTTTGCATCAGTATTTACAAAAGAAGGAGAATTCATTGCACCGGAAACCAATGAGATAGGTACAGAGGAAATGCCGGAAGTAACATTTAACAGACCAGAGCTCATAGACAAAATGAGTAAGGTGGATCCAAACAAAGCCGCTGGACCGGACGGAGTATCAGGCTGGATTATTAAAGAAAATGCTATGGAACTGAGTATACCGTTATATGACATAATGACCAAATCATTGGACACAGGGATAGTACCTACAGAATGGAAAAGAGCAAACATTATTCCTATATTTAAGGGAGGAAGCAGAGATAAACCACTGAACTATAGACCTGTATCACTATTGAGCATCCTCATGAAGATTCTGGAAGGATTAATAAGGGACAAATGGGTGAACTACCTGGAATCCAAAAGATTAATTACTGACCGACAATTTGGATTCAGAGGTGGCAGATCATGTATAAGCAACTTGTTGAGTTTTTACTCTAGAGTAATAGACACAGTGGACAAGAGGGAAGGATGGGTAGACTGTGCCTACCTAGACTTTAAAAAGGCATTTGACAAAGTTCCACACAAGAGATTGCTGTGGAAATTAAAACATGAGGGAAAAGTAGGAGACAAACTGCTGAAATGGATGGAGAGCTACCTTAGCGGAAGACAGATGAGAACAACAGTAAGGGGGAAATCGTCAAACTGGACTCAAATTACGAGTGGGGTACCACAAGGATCTGTTCTAGCCCCAATCATGTTTCTAATATTTGTAAATGACTTGCCTGAGGGACTAACAAGCTACATGAGTATGTTTGCGGACGATGCTAAGCTGCTTAAAACGATCAGAACCCAGGAGGATTGCCTTGAGCTCCAAGCAGATTTGCAAAAGATCCATGAATGGAGCATCAAATGGAACATGGAGTTCAATGCAGGGAAATGTAAGACTCTAGAAATGGGTAAAAGCAAGTACAGACCTAGAAAAGATTATAAACTAGGAAACGAAGTGATTCCCAAAGCAGAAAAAGAAAAAGACTTGGGGATAGAATTTAGGGATAACATGTCTCCAGAAAGCCACGTAAATAAGATAGTGAGAGAATCACTAGCATTATTGGCAAATATTAGGATGTCTTTCAATTATCTTAATGAAAACACCATGAAACAAATAATAACGGCAATAATAAGACCCAGGATGGAATATGCATCTGTAGTGTGGTCCCCTCACTTGAAGAAACATATCCACAAAATTGAGAGGGTACAGAGAGCAGCTACGAGGATGATCCCAGGTTTGGAAAATTTGTAGTACCAAGAGAGGCTCGAGATTGAATCTACCTACACTGGAACAGAGAAGGAAACGAGGACAGCAAATTCAGATATATAAATGTGTTAGAGGTATTGACAAAATCGACCAAGAAAACTTCATAGAGAGGGATGGAGGTGAGAGGACAAGAGGTCACAGCTACAAACTAAAAGTGCTAAATAGTAAATCTGATCTGAAAAGTAAAAGATTTCCTACCAACTCGATTAGTGGGTGGAACAAATTGCCAGCCGAAGTAGTGTCTGCACCATCAGTGCATAGTTTCAAAGCACGGTATGACAAACATATCTTAGGAGGCGGAAATTAACGAGCATGCTCACTCCCGCAAATACAACTAGTGTAAGTACAACTAGTGTAAGTACAAATACTATTTTCTCTCCCTCCCTGCCCACCCCAAACCAACTTCCAGAAGCACACCCATACTCATATCTCTCGCCGTTCCATCCACTCACTCATTGACAACACGCAGCTGCAGGCACGACCTCCCGAAATCCATCCTTCTGAATCCTCCCTTCCTCGCGAGGACAGAGTCCACCTGGCCAGGTTGAGATGCGGACACCATCCAGCTCTTCTGAGCTATCAGAAGACTGGATGACTCCGTTGTCGACACCTGCCCAGGTTGTAACACAACACCCCATACCATTAAACACATCATAGAAGACTGCATTTCACACAACCACTTACGCCAACAACACAATCTACACTCCTTGAGAGCTCTGTGGGAAAGCCCGACTGTGGCCATGGCCTTCCTTAGGGACTCGGGGCTGTTTGGCCAGGCAGCTTAGGGAACAACAACTTGACATATTGATGCCTCATGCTTTACCCTATTGAGTATCATTCTTTTAACACCTAGTTGTTTATGGGAGTTGTTATATGCAGAAGACCTAGTTCTTATCGCAGATAGTGCGCAGGAAGCGGAGGTGAAGTTCAATAGATGGAGGGAGAGTATGGCAAACAAGGGACTAAGAGATAATATAAATAAAACAAAGGTCATGAACAGTGGAGCAGGGCACAGAACTATCTAAAGAAGCGGCAACTTTCTGCCGGTGGTGGGGCCGAGGCTGCCACTGTTGCTAGAATTAGGTGTGGCTGGGGGAAGTTCAGAGAACTGATGCCAATCCTGACCATGAAAAGAATGCCTCTCCCCCTGAAGGGAAAGGTGTATGCCTAATGTGTTAGAAGTGCAATGACGTATGCCTCAGAAACATGGGCCGTTAAAGTAGAGGATGTCAACAGAATGGAGCGTAATGAGATGAGAATGGTGAGATGGATGTGTGGGGCCAGGCTACAGGATAGAATAACCAATGTTGAGCTGAGGAAACGTTTAGGTATAAAGAGTATTAGCGAGGTGATGCGTACAAGTAGACTGGGATGGTATGGACATGTGGAGAGAATGGATGAACAAAATTGGGTGAAAAAATGCAGGTCTGTGATTGTGGAAGGAGCTGCACCAAGGGGTGGACCGAGGAAGACCTGGGATCGGACTATACGTGCCGATCTCAAATCCAAGAACTTGACAAGTGAAGCAGCCCTTAACAGGGTTGCCTGGAACGCCGCCATTAGGAGAAGAGACTGAAACTGCACTTATGTGTGGAACACTCAGTCTTAAAATTTTATGTATGTATGTATGTATGTGGGAAGGGGGTGGGAAGTAACTCAATTCAATGTTGCGTCTGTAGTGCCTGGGTACACGAGATGTAGTGGGGCGAGAGGACAATTGACGAAAATCATAGACTTTGAATGTGCAGTGTGCAAGGGAGATCTTGTGTTGAATGACCCGCCTGTTAGTGTTGATTTCGGCAGTGTAGCGCTGGAGTGTGTGACTAAATTCTGCTACTTGGGAGATATGGTTTCTGTCGGAGGTGGCGCTGAAGCTGGCTCTATTGCTAGAGTCATTAGTGGCTGGGGGAAATTTAGAGAGCTGTTGACACTCTTGACCATGAGAGGACTCACACTTTACCTTAAGGGGAAGGGGTATAACTCGTGTGTTAGGAGTGTGATGACTTATGCCTCAGAGACGTAGCCGGTTAAAGCGGGGATATCAATAGAATGGAATAGAATGGAATAGAATGGAATAGAATGGAATAGAATGGAATAGAATGGAACAGAATGGAACAGAATGAGAAGAGAATGGTGAGATGGATATGTGGGGTTAACCTCAGGGACGGCGTATCGAGTGAGGAATTAAAAAGGCGTCTGGGCATTAGGAGTATTAGTGAAGTATTGCGTACGAGCCGACTTGGTTGGTTTGAACACGTGGAGAGAATGGATGATCAGAACTGGGTGAAGAAATGCCGGACTGTGAACGTGGGGGGAGCTGTGTATAGGGGTAGACCTAGAAAGATGTGGGATCAGGTACTCCGGTCCGATCTCAAAATAAAGAACTTTACTACAGAGGCAGCCCATGACAGGGTCGCCTGGAATGCCGCCATTTAGGATTAAAATGTAAACCTTGCAAACTAAACAAACCAAAACTGGGACAAAGACAATATAAAGTCAAATTAATTTATCAAAATCACTATGTGGAAACAACACTTACTAAAATAAAATTTATGAAATGAAAGAACACAACAATCCACCACATAGGGTGTACATTACTACATGAGCAAGTTAATCTGTTTCCCAAGCAAACTTATCGCACACATAACAACGCACTATCGTCACGTTCAAGGAATTAGTCAATTTGGGAAGTCCGGGACATTCTGGTAAATATGAGACTGTAAACACTCTCTCTGTGGACAAAGCGGCCTTTAAACTTGTATGTATGTATACACTACAGTATAAATTTTATTATTTCAAAATCCATCAATCTACTGTATATCTATCAGGGATCTTAGGTCCCCAGGCCATACTGTTTCTGACTCCCAGGACCACGTATGTTGCCACTCTCTATATAGAGGCACACAGGGTAGACTAGCTAATTAGTTTGCAGTGGCCCAAGTACGACACAATTTCGATGAATGAATTACTGTACCAACACAAAACATTAGCTGTCTGATACATTCATTGTCAAACTGTACAGTCAAAATCAATAGTTCACTAAAAAACTTGATACAAAGGTGTTTCAAATTTAGAGTGAGGGACATTTACTTAAACTCTCCACTGCATGAAACAAAGAGTAGCCTACTAGTCACAAGTCATTTTTTTTTTTTTTTTTTTTTTTTTTTGTAATATTAGTTTAACCAGACCACTGAGCTCCACAAAAGAACTCTCATAGGGCTGACCCGAAGGATTCGATCAAGATATATAACTAAACGAGTCAAGACAGATCGGGAAGGGCAGTAGGGGAACAAATCGAGGAAGGTGAAGACACGCAGCCATTTCTCGCCATTTCACCAGTTCAGCCGGACCACATGAGCTCCACATCAGAGCTCTTATAGGGCAGGGCCGAAGGATGAGGCAAGAACTGCTACACCGCAACACCAACCAAGAAGTGATCAGGGTGAAGAATGAAAGATCAGGTCGAAGGTAGAAAAAATCACACCGAGAAGCAAAACATGCATTACCGAAGGGAATCAAGTCAGTCCGGCCACATCAGCAACCGAAGAGACAAATCAGGTCAGGAGTCTGCTACCTAGCCAGGCCAGGGAGACATGAGATATAGGCTGCCTGAGGACAGCCAAATGGGACAGAATAAGAATAGAAGGGAAAAACCATAGAATGAGGAATGAAAAACTACTCAAAATTAGTCAAGCTGAGGACGAAAGCTCGAGGGGAGATAGGAAGGGTAAGTACCACAACCATCCCCCATCAAGCTCCAGTCGCCGGCCCCGAAGCCCCCCAACCGCGTCAAGGAGAGTAGTATCAGGGGGGCACAAGTCATTAGAAACGTGAGGACTGTCAAGGAACAGTGATAGTAGCTTAAATCACATATAATATGAGAAATTAATCCATAAAATTATACAGATTATGAGCAAGGTAATCAGTGAACTATTCATTTTAACTATTATAATGTAACACTTGCAAAATAAACAAACCAAAACAGGGATGACACAATATAAAGGCAAAAGAACTTATCAAAATTGCTATGTGGAAATAACGCTTTTAATCAAATGAAATTATGAAATAAAAGAATACAAAACCACCATATGAGGCGCTCATTCGCAGAACGTGTTGACCGCCCAAAATAAGAAACGGAGCAAATCGCGTCTGAAGTTTGCCGACTTATAAAAAGTTGTAACTATCAGACCCGATTTAGGAGAGAGGTGACAGTGTTTTCAAAATGTTCGGAAAATAGTATCTAGGTACGTACCACAAAAAAAAAAATAATAAATTGCTTGTTATTTATCGCAGAACATGATAGTTGCCCAAAATAAAAAAAGGAGTAAATCGCGTCTGAAGTTTGCCGACTTATAAAAAGCTGTAACTATCAGACCCGATTAAGGAGAGAGGTGACAGTGTTTTCAAAATGTGCGGAAAATAGTATCTAGCCATGAACCACAAAAAAAAAAATAATAAATTGCTTGTAATTAATAGTAACGTGAGTGTGATTGAAATAATCCCATGATTTTATAACCCCATATCAATTCAATACTGTAGAAACGTTTAGAAAAAGCAAATGTATAACAATAAAACATAAATAATATGATCAGTGAATAATAATAAGACATGGAAGAGTAGGGTAAGATAATAGAAACATAATTTTATAAAATTAATAAGCGATAATAAAGATTAGAAAATGGAGGAAGACATGGTGAATAATAATGAATAAGTAAAACACAAGAATAGAGTAATAATTTTGCTACTTTAATGTTATTGATTTATTATTATAGAAAGTAAGCTAGTATTACTGTTAATGAATTAATTTGGGATATTTTATTCAGCTTGGGAAGGACATGATTTTACAAAATTTTAATCAAAGGAAGGAATTTGATGGCTAGTTACTATAATGTTCTTGTGTAAAGATTGCTATTGTTTAACAATTTTACCTTACTAAAATGCATTATTACTCTATTCTATTGTTACATTAAATTTTATATATTCATACTCACCGAGTAGTCAGGCAGTGTCGCTATCACTGTCACTATCATCTGCATACTCTTGCAGGTTGTCATCAATATCAGAGGAGTCAGAGTTGTTGTCCAAGGCTGGTCTAGCTGCTCTACTGAGGTCCCTCTGCACACGAAAAAGTTCCTGGTAATACTCCGAGTGGATTGGCGGAATGTAGGATAGCAGGTCGTGGACGGCTTGGAGTTTGTCAGCTTGAAGTTTGATGGCAGCTGGGTACTTGGGGGTGAGTGGCACTCGTGACAGATTAAAGGCCGATGGAGAATACTTGGCTTTACCTGGCATAAGCCTGAGACAATGCAGAGGCCCCTCGTAGCCTCGAGACAGCTGATACCCATCCCTATATTGCAGAGTAAAGCAGAATCGGCGACATTCAGAGAATAGGAGTGGCTTGGCGGGTGTACGGTGAGTTATGACACTTTGCAACAGGTCTAAGTTTAGAAAGTCCTCTCTCACCATGGGAATGACCTTGTTACCTGCGTGGACCGCACGCTCAATCACCTTGACATAGTGTTCAAAATCATAGATGTTCCCCTCAACCCTGAAGCGCTTTTCTATGTTCCCAAAAGCCCTGTCACACGACATGTAACTATGTCCTGGGATGAGGAAATAATGGACCACTTCCTGAAGACGGCGACTGTGCAGTTCGTAAAGATGGCAGAGCATGATATTAATGTTCTTATTCTGTCCACCACAATTGTCACTGAATAGTATAAGCTTGCCAAAATCACCATGAAGCAGTACTTCATTCCCGATCCACTTTTTGATGCACAAACCCACCTCGACCGAGCCACGCCCACCTGTCACCTCATCCCACACGAAGAACTGGTTTTCACCGGTCTTGAGGTTGGAAATGCATAAATTGTACAGCCAGACTTTCTTCTTATAGTAGGCAGCATTAGTGGTGAGACGAGGTATTGGCTGTGTCTGTTGGAGGTCCAAGGCTATGACACGAGTATCATCGTCCCTGTCCTGCCCCAGAGTCTTCATAAGTGTTTGTGCCTGCCGTGCCAGCGCCAGGTGTTCATCAAGTTCAGCCTGCAAGATTGCATTATCTGCGTCATTACTGGCATGTTTCAAAGTGGTCTTAGCTAGGTCACAGGTCGAGCAAGTATCAGTATTTGGTGGTGAGAAGGAGAGTTCTTTACTTTTGAAAACTTTCCGGTAATAACTTTCCTTGACTACGCTGTTGTTAGGATAATTCTCAGCCATCCAGGTAGAATACAGGTGGTACATCCGGCTTAAACTCAACGATGTCTCTAGGTACCGCAAATTGGGCGATTTGGCTCTGCTATAATGGCTGGTAACGCTGGGGAATGATGCAATGTGTTTGTGCACACGCTTTGCATCAGGACCTGCAATGGTGACACGGTTCTTGTGTTGCCCGCGGCCGTCTCTCTTCGGTGTACCAGTGTCACTCACGTGGGTCAGGGCATTCTCTAATCTTGTCCTACCTATGGCTAAAATGTTGATGAAGGCTGTCTTGCAAATATTATAAGTTGTAGACTGGTAGGAGAGAGTAAATTTGCGGGTGCATGACCGATGGGG